>JAYDZK010000006.1:30373916-30416914 GCA_034509185.1 Euphonia xanthogaster | reverse complement strand
CGCCCCCGGCGGCGCGGGGCCGGGCCCTGGGCCGGGAGCGAGCGGCTCCCTCGGTACCGCCGGGTCCGGTGCCCTCTGCCCCCGTACGGGCGGAGTCCAGCGCCCTCAGCCCAGACACCAACCAGGGCTTCCGCCGGGGTCCCGGCTCCCCCGTACCCTCAGCCCGGGCTCCAGTACCCTCAATAGCCTCGGAGTTCTGTCCCCTCAGCCCGGGCACCGGCCGGCTCCCATTACCGCAGCACCCCCGGAATCCGGCCCCTGTGCCCAGGCCCAGCCACCACCCGGTGGTGCCAAGCACAGCAGGGCAGCCACGTTCTCCACCCCAGTCTGGCCACCACCAAACTCCCCCTCCGCCCCCTGGCTCCCCACCAGGATGGCGCCAGGGTCTTGCAGGGTGTCCTCTCCCATCAAGGGAATGCCACACATCAGTAGGTACAAAACAAAAAAAATTTATTGTGCAATCTGCATCTCTTGTCCCAAACCACGCACACGCACCCCGACAACATAAATAGAGGGACTGGACTGGCTGTGAGTGACAACCCTCCTGGGGAAGGTTCCCTTGGGATCACAGCAATTGAAGACACTGGTTCCTCAGAGAGGGGCTACAAGTCCTGGTTTCCATCAACACCTACACTGCAGTGCAGACCTGGGCAGTACACACACACACCCCTGTAGCTGAGGGCAGACGTGGCCGTGCATGGCGTGATCATATTGTCAGGGTGTGTGACACCTCAGCACTGAACGTGTGCAACTCTGCGTCCCTTCACTCTTGAGCAGGGCTTTCCCAGAGCAAAGAGCTGCAGGGCCCCAGTGCCACCGTGGCATCACCACACCAACGGCAAGGACATGGGTGGCTGCTCCCAGGGCAGCGGGATCCATGCTCACAGCTTCCTTCCTTCAGCAGGGTAGCATGGCTTTGGGTGGTGGAAGACATTTCTTCAGCCCAACCAGCCTGTGTGGCCCAGAAGGAGCTGTGAGCAGGCCCATCCATGAGCTCCTGGGTTCCTCCAACCCAACCTGGGGCTTTGGAGCTTTTCCTCTGAAAACAACCCTTGTGGTGAGGATGTACATAAAAGCTCTTAGCAAAAAGTTCCATCTGACAGCTGCTGCTTTGCATTGAAACAAATGTCCCCAGGCTTGCTAATCTCTCCTCTAATCCATGGTGAAACACTCATACAGCAGTATCAGAGGACCACGTGGCTTTGTGTGTCCCAGTCTCGCAGAGACCACTGTCCCAGGAAATAAAGGGGAGCAGTGACACTGACTCACATGGAGAGGGCTGCCTGCCTGGACAGCTCTGTTCATGGTGGCTGCGATGAGACCAAGAAACAAGCAGGAGCTGGAAGGGGGTCTCACAGAGAGCTCAGCTCCCTGCCAGAGCCCACTGGCCAGCAGCTGTGCAGTCCCAGGTACCCAGCCCTGCACCCTGCCAGAGCCCAGGACTACTGCATCTGGGGCTCCACTGCAAGGAGATGGCACACAGCAGAGTAACACCACAAGGTCAGCACCTGGAGAAGGCCCTGGACACATCTGCTGTCCTGGTTCATTGGCACCAGGGCTGGATGAGCCTGCTGGTATCCCAGGATAGGCTATCTCAGCAAGCACATGGTGTAAACTGGGAAATCCTCTGGACCAAGGCAGCCAGTGCAGACACGGGGAAGTGTGTGGTGCTTGTGGGATGCTCACAGAATGCTCGCTCCAGCAGAGCCAATGGGGTTTGGGCCAGGCTGGCACTTCTACCCCCACGCATCCCCTTGGTTCCCAGTTCAGCAAGGGTCCTGGCTGCAGACAGGGTGGCAGCAGCACTGTGGCAGGACAGGAGCTTGGCACTGATCAGGGTGAATAGGGGGCCAGAATGGGGCTGCAGAAGCCATAGCAGGTCAGGCTGTGCCTCTCCTGGCAATCTGGGGAGAAGCAGGTTGTCATGGCTCCCCAGAGCCCACACTGGGCAGCAAGTGGCTCGTTCCACTCCAAGGCTTCCCCCTTTCCAAAATAATCACCCCAAAAAAGGCAAGTGGCAGTGAGAGACAAGTCTGGGAGAGCCAGCCCCCATGGCACCCCTGTCACAGCTACCCACTGCTACTCAAAGGACAGTAGGTCGGGATGGGCCCCCTCCACCTCCCAGCCAGGGGTACGTGGCTCTGGCCGCCCTGTGCTCCCTGGTGGCTCATGCTCCAGCCCCGGCCTCTGTGAGGGCTTCTCTGTGCTGGGTGACATTTCAGTGGCCCTCTCACCCACTTGCCACTGGCTCTCCTGGCGGCCCTTATGGATGAGGTCAGGCACGGGTAAGGCACCGGTAGGCTGGTCCCCGCTGGGCTCTAGGGCACCCGTCACACTGAGGACACCAGGGCATTCTGGAGGAGACGGGTCCCCCATCCCCAGCTGCTCCTCTGTGGGCTCAGGGTGAGCTGTGGGTGGTTCGGGAGGCTCCTCGGTGCCACTCCTCGTGCTGGTCGCCTCCGGCTGCGGAGCAATGAGCATGTCCTGGGGGGTCTTCAGGGCGCGCGGTGTCCGCTTCTTGGTGATGGGGGGTGGGGGTTCCAGCCGGGGAAAGGCCTCCAGCCCCACAGCCCTGCAAGCACAGAGGGACAGCTGCATACAGCCCCATGCTGGGCCCCTCCAGCCCGTCCCAATGGCCCTGGCACGGGGTGCACACTGCGGGGACACTCACCCATCCTCAGCGGCTGGCTGTCCCGTGCCCAGCACAGCGCCCGCGCTGGCGTTCACCTCCATGGCTCCCGCGGCGGGCAGGCCGGCTGGCTCCCTGCGGTGCAGGAGGTCGTTCACCTTGGCGCCCACGGCCTTGCCCAGGTTGCGGAGGTGCTGGCTGCCAGCGGGCCGGCAGGGCTGGGGCAGGGTGCCCACCATGGCAGGGATGTGCTGCTGTGCCCGTGGCGTGGGCACCGTGCCGGCGCTGGCATTCTCAAACATGCTCTGGTCCACTGGAAGGGGTAAGGGAACAGAGAGGGTGCGAGTCAGGCTGGAGGGGGATCTCAGCAGGGCCGGCCCACCAGCACCGTGGGAACACAGTTTTGAGGACTGGGAGGATGTTCCTACAGCTCTGCGGAGGCTGTGGGCAGCCAGGCTATGCCAGGGCTGCACAGGGCAATGCATGCACAGGGGACCAGTGTGGGGCAAGAGAGGGTAGGAGTGAGCCCAGGGCCCCACGTTGGCACTGCCAACACACCGAGAGCTTCTCTTACCTGACACCAAGCGACTTGGGAAGCGGGTTGTGGAAAAAGAGAGAGCGAGCAAGCATTTACCAGGGGAATGGCAAGGGAAGAGGCCTGTCCCTTCCACACTGCCAGGTGAGGCATGCTGGCAACCCCCTGCTCAGATATGCATTGCTACCTGAAGAGATGGGACTCACATGGGGGCGGGTCCCTTGTCAGCCACACCCTGGTAAAGCCACAGGGCCTTCTCTGGGGACACCCACGGTGTGGGTTCTGCACTGCCCACCCCACCATGGTTCCCTCAACTCAGCCCAGGCTGGGTCTCTGTGGTGGGTGGCAGCAGGTACATGCAGAGGAAAGGGCTCTGCAATCAAACCCCACCTCTGAGCTACACTGGCTTCCTCCACTATGTCTTCCTAGCAAGAGTCCTTGAAGCTGTGGGGGCTGCCCCCAGGAGTGCCAGCTCAAACCCGCGTGGCTGCCTCCATGTCAGAGTGGGTCTGTGTGATGGCTCCAGCTAGTTCCTGGGTGAGCCTGGTGCTGTTCTGGGGCCTCGCTGCCCATCAGCATCCTCTACCCAACTCTACCTCTGCATCCCGGGAGCACATACTGTTACAGAGACAAACACCTCCACATCCCATGGCACAGGCAGAGAGGAAGGGTTCCCAGCACTGCTCCAACCTCGTGGTGGGCTGGACTCTTACAGGGACCCCCAACTCACTGCAGGCCCTTTCCTCTGCATTCTGTGGCCCCACAGTCATGCTGAACAGCGAGCACCCTGCCTGCACCTGCAGCATCCACCAGCCCTGGGGTTCATCCTACAGCTATTCATCTGCACCAAGAGAGCCACCCAGCAGTGCGTGGGCAGCTTCTCCTCCAGCCCGGACACCAGCTCTCAGGAGTGTGAGCAGCCTGACAACCTCTTGAAGAGCTCTCTACTGGCTCCTCAGATGACTTCCAGCCCCTGAGAGGGCCAGGCTGGCCAGCAGCAGAGCCTGCATTATGGTCCAGGACAAACTCACTGCTTCTAAGTGCCAGCCAGTGCTCCAGCGTGGCTACCAGTGCACGTTGTGCTGCCCCATCTTCCCCACACCATGGCTGCTCAAGACCCAGATCCAGCACAGCTCCCAGCAGGGTTACAGCTTCAAGGAGTTCTACTGCAGGCCCGAGGTCCTGGGGGAGCAGGAGCTCAAGGCACAGGAGGCTGCAGCCCCAGCAGCCAGGGTTGTTCGTGCAGCCCCAGCAGCCAGGCGGCTGCCACGGGAGGGCACTGCTCCATCACTCCTGCCAGCAGCACAATGAATTGTTTCAGGAGCAGTCAGCTCCTGCCAGAGTGCTGCTTTTGCCTACACAACACTTCTGCCATCCTTTAAGAGAGGCTCTTCCCTATTTTTCCTTCTCCAGCTGCCAAAAATTTCCCGAGCCTCTGGAAGTGCCGATTAGCATCTCTGCGGGGAGTTCTGCACATGCCAGGAAGCCCCTGGCACCCTCCAGCTGTTGGATCAGCCCTAAGACAAGCCTGTGCTGTGGAGTGGCTGAAGGGCAAGACTGAAACACCTCTACTCCTAGCAACATTCTGGGCACCTTGCTCTCGTGGGCATCCTGTGGCTAGCACCACAAGCAGGGGTCCCACAGGAGAGGAAGCTTAGGCTGGAGCGGGTCTCTGCAAGGCCAGAGGATGCCAATGCTGGTGCTGGCACCCAGCATGGAGAGGGAAGGAAGCACAGAAAGAGAGAGTCAGTAAGAAAGAGACAACAGAAAGCCTTGAGAAATAGAAAGATTTATTTAGCAAAAGCCAGTTGACTAATGACAACACCCAAGGGTTAAGTGCACTTACATTGACAGATTGGCTTCCCAGATAGATTCAACAGTTAGTAATATGACAGTTGTAGGAAAAGAAAGGACAAAAAATGTAGCTATAAAACCCCTGTCAAGGTCCATAACAAAAGTGAGAGGCTAGAGAGGAGTCTTGGAGGCAGCACTGACTTAGGAGGGGTCATTTACATGTGTACACCCATGGTGCAGCATGAGGCTGGCAGGATCCCACCCGGCCCCGGCAGCACCCCCTCAGCCTGTGGGACACCTGTCCCTGTCCCCTGTGGGCAGAGCGTGGGGCAGGAGCCTGAGGCCACATCTGGTCCTGACAGCCCCTCACAGGACACGGCCTGAGCTCCGTGTGTGCAGCAGGGATGGACCGGAGCACTGGCTCAGGAGATGGCTCCCCCCACCTGCTTCCTGAGGCAACCCAGCCTGAAAGAGACCTCTGGCCTGCTGTTGCTCCTTTTAGGCTCTCCCTTCATCTGCCCCGTGTGCACAGCTGAGCTCCTGCCATTCTTTCCCCTGAACAATCTCTGCCTGCATGGAAATCCCTGTCCAAGCTCAACCATCCCTACCCTGTAAGTACCATGCCTTGTGCATGCTGTCATGCCCACTTCTTCCTCCTAGCTGGACCAACCTTGCACCCCTTGCTTTCACCTTCAACTGCTGCGAGCTGCCAGTGGCATGTTGGGTCCCCAGCAGAGGGGCTGGCACACAGCTGTCCCCACAGCCATGTGGGACAAGGCATATGAAGGCAGTGGTGCCTAGAGGACAGGAGCACCACATACCAAACAGTACCCTCTCCCACTTTGCCTGCTCTGTGGCTGGTGCAGAGCTCCCCTGGATACCAGGGCACTGCTGGGGACACTGAAACATGTCCTTCTTTCCTTCCCACTAGACCCTCTATCTCCTCAAGTCCACCCAGTCCTGTTGTGTGGTGGAGGGTGCACAGCACAGCTTGTGCTGACCCCGGGGGTCTCATCCATACACTCCTCAGCAGCTCTCAGTCCCAAGGAGACCAGGGCAGAGAGAAGTGATGGACTTTCCTCAGCAGTCAGGCTAAGCAAGAGGTGGTGTCAGCTGGGGTAAGCTGCAGGCAGATTGAGCAGAGACAGAGCTGGCGAAGGTGAGAGCAGCAAGGAAGCAACAAAGCAAAGCAGAAGTAGGATTGGAGGGAGGATGGGGAGGAAGACAACTGTGCCAAATCCCCACCTCATCGAGTGCTTCCACATAAAGCAGGGTGGACATCAGGACTTTGGTTCATACCCCTTCCAATCTTGGCCTCTTAGAGGCTCAGCACCAGGCAGGTGATAAAAGTGTTTGCAGAAAAGGAACAAGCTCTGGATCCCTTGGAGGCCCCCACAGATGGCTTTCAGCCATAAGTGTCTCGAGGGCTGGTGGGGGATCCCTGAGATCCTGGATTCACTTTTCCAGAGAGTGCAAACCAGAGGTGTGATGAAGCACCCCTGCAGACACCAGCAGCTCACTCTCCATTGAAGGCTGGAAGTGTGCTCATCCCTGAAGATGCCAATGCCAGCACTGCAGCTCCCAGCCTTGGTCTGGGGCAAAACAACTGCTTGGAAATGGGAGGGTTTGTCTATAAAGCAAAGCAGGCAGTTTGTGGTGATTGGAAGTGCTTGAAAATGTGACTTGAGAGCATGAAAAAGGCTTTGAAACCTGGCAGCTGCGCCAAGGAGCCAAAGGATTAGATGATGAGGGGGACGACACTCCACAGCTTGATGCTGCATGCCCTGGCTCCCTGCTCCACACTACACTGAGCCTTCCTCTCTGCTCCACAGCCTGGCAGAGGAGCGGGCTCTGCCTGCATGCCCTCCATCTGCATTGGCATAGATAAACCCTGTCCTGAAAGTGCCACATCGCCCTGCCAACCACTACCTGCACCTGGCCAGCCTGTGCAACCTCATCTCACCCCTTCAAATCCTTTCCAGGCTCCTGGCCACTGTCCCTCACTGCCTCACTTCTCACTCACAGACCAACTCTGACAGTGCACCATCACCAACCCTCATTTAGCATGGCCCTGTACTTGTCACCCACCCTGCCCACCATGCAGAGAGCCAGACCGGCTCCTCTGTCCTTGCTCGCCACCTTGGAGCTGCCCCCTCAGTCCCTCTTGTTCCTGCTCACTGCCATAGACTGCTCTCCCATTCCCACAGCAAAACCCCTCTGCTTTACTGCTTCCCCAGCAGCAGCAGAGGCTAATCCAGCACAAGTCCCTTACCTCTGCCTGACCTTGACACACAGTTTGAGGGGAGACGGGGCCAGAGGGGAGCACAAGGAGCTGTCAGCTCTGTCTGCTGCAAAGCAGGGATGCTGCAGCTCAGCACACAAGCCTACGCACGCCAGAGCAGAGCACGCCCGGCACGCGCCCCGGGCACGGCTCCATCCTCCCCTCCAGACACTCCCGACTGGGTGTTGGAATCCTCCTGCTCCCTTCTCCCCCCACCCCACTCTGGGCTGTGCCATCCCTGCCAGGGCCATGGGGCTGCGGCCAGGGTCCTTCCCAGCTCCAGCAGGTCCTGGCTGCTCTGCACCACCTCCTGCTGACCCCTACACCGCGATCTCGTCCTCCAGGCTGTCGCCCAGGTCCTGCCTGGGCTGGACGTGGAGCAGGCGCGGCGGTTCCTCCTGGGACCAGGAGTCGCGCTCCTCGCTCTCGTCCGTGTTGGACTCGTACTCGGAGGCGATGCCCGACTCGCGGAACTTGATGAGCTCCAGGCTGCCCAGGGCTGGCTCCGGGGCGGGCGGCCCCGAGTCCGGCAGAAAGCGGTAGCACTCCAGCTTCACCAGACAGTCGTTCCTACCTATGGGGCTGCCCATGGTGCTGGGGAAGGCCGAGCTGGGGCCCAGCGACGGCGGGTGGGTGTCCTCGGGCTGCGGGGTGGTCGGGTCGCAGAGGACGGGGAGGGCGTTGGAGCGGAAGGTGATCTCCAGCAGACTGTCCTGGGAGCCTGCTGCAAGAGAAGGGCATGGCTAAGCGGCCCAGCTTGCCTGGGCATCCCCTGGCTGCCACAGCTGGCTGCACACTGGCCAGAGGAGGACAGTCTGGGGTCATTTGGGTATCAACCTCTCCACTCTTGCTGTTTTGAGGGGCTTATTTGGTGTCACTAATGCCAGGAGCTGCTGCTGGCAACAAAGGGCCAGTTCTCCAGGACAAGAAGTTAACTATCTTCAGCCCAGCTCCTGCAGAGAGCTGATGGCCACATCTGTTGGAGAGGAAGGTCAGACAGGGGCTCTTGGGCAGGTATGGAGCTGGCCTGGAGCATGCAGCCACTGGGGAAAGTGGACATACAGCTGATGGAGGCAGGTGACTACCTGTCCACACAGCCCTCTCCAAGCCCCTTCCCATGCTGCATGCATGCACACACACAAGCCAGGCCAGAAGAGCACAAATATCCCTCTGCTGGAAATGCACAAAAAACCCCAAGAAAAACACCTGCATGCATGTCCCCCACAGCCCTGGCTAGCTGCAAGGGGAGAGGAATGGGCCGCAGCGCTTACTGGTCGTGTTCCCTGCCAGCTTCAGCTCCAGCTCCTGCACCTGTTTGACCAGGAGTGAGATGTGCTGCAGCAAGTCCTTGTTCTGGAGCAGGAGCTGGTGCACACGAGCCTGGGCCTCCAGCCGTGCCGCTGCTTCTGCTGCCAGCTGGTCCTTCAGCAGGTGGACCTGGACAGGACACAGCGGGTGAGCACGGGCAGATGCTGCTCGAGGGTTGAGGGCTTCACCTTTGGCCATCGCCACCCATCTCCTAGGGCTCACCAGCATCCCAACCCGTGATGTGATGAAGCAGCCTTCCCTGCAGATGTGATGGGGAGTGTGTGGGTGGTGTCACACCAGGACTCAGCACACTGTCCCCTGGCCTCCCTGATGGAAAAGCTCAAGGCCAGGTGGGCAGCACTGGCTGAACTGTCAGTGGTGCACGTGAGCTGCAGATGTGCATGGAAAGGGCAGCCCAGGAGGAGCCAGATGCAGCAGAGGAGACACGCTCGACCGACTGGTCGGTGCCGTGGGTGTGCGAGGGTACAGTGGTGCAGCGGAGCTGGCCCTGAAAAAGCTGTCTTTTTGGGAAGCTTTCCCAGAAACAGGGCCCAGCCAGTGGCCTGTGTCACAAGGAGGGGAGCAGCAGAGATGGCAGGCTGCTGCTGAGGGGTGCTGGCTCTCAGGTGCGAGCTGGCTGCTCAGCCTGGCTCTGGGAAGTAATGCTTGCAGAGAGCCTACGGGCAAGACCACCACTGATTTCAGCACAGCTACCTCTCTGCAAACATCTGTGTCCCCAGAGCCACGCCCCTGAGGGCAGACAGCCTGGAGCTCCTGCCCAGGGCAGCTCTCTGATCTGCATTCGAGAAGGGAGAACCCCAGAAATGTACACTGCACAAGGGAACAGCAGTGACCAGGGGACCACTTTGGCTCAGCACCCCTTCCTGGCACCCACCCACAGCTCCTACAACTGCTCCAGGAAGGACTGGAACCAGGAAAGCACAGATTTACAACTAAACAAAAAAAACCCAAAAAACCCCCAAAAAATAAAAAAAAAATTTCCAAAACAAAAATAACCCGAAAACAAAAATATCCCCACCCAACACAAAAGGCTATTTTACTGTGGCCTAGAAAGTGACCTTGAGGAAGAAGAGGAAGCTCTCTGTACCTGCCAAACTGTGAGCTGCTGCTGCAGGGCCCCTGAAGCTGCCCAGCTGGGGGCCACCTGCCCCCACAGATGCGTGCCAGGAGGCAGTGCCAGCTGTGCCAGCAGGCAGCTGCTGCCCAAATGTGGCCAGCAAGGTGGCACAGCAGTGTCCTTGGCAGAGCCAAGCTACAGCACAGCAAGCCTGAGAGCGACAGGAGACCAGGCAAAGGACTGGGATTTACAACCTTCCACAAAGCCAGACCAAGAGCAAGGGGTGCAATATTTTACGCTTTAAGCAGGCACCATGGAGCCTTTTGGATTGTGAGCAACACTATACTTGGACAGACACAAAGGATTCCCCAATAATGGAGATCCCTCTTCCAGAGGTGAAAGCAACGTGGCAGTCTGTGACCCCAAAAGGCATGTGGGCTCTGGAGGCAGCAGCTCAGCCAGAACTGATCAACAGATACTGATTTACTGATGTGAGAGGAGCAAAGCCATGGGGTAGCACAGAAAGGCTGCTGGAGCACATCGCTCAGGCCATGAAAAAAATTGCAGCTAGCTCAGTGCAGGGTCAGGAAACAAGTAAAGCTCAGGTAATGAGTTGGACAAAGCAACCGAGCTGCTTCAATGAGAAATAGCTGCATGGAGAACGAGCTGCCAGCTGCACAGTCCAAGCACACCAGTCACTGGGGCAGGGCACTGGCGAGAAGACAGGGGCCAAAGGCCCCAGACACCTGGTGGCAAGCACCTCATGGAGCTCCCTCCCCATGGAGCTGCCTGCCTTCAATGCTGCCTCCAGGCAGGAGACTCCAGCAGCCCCAAGGGGCTCAGTAGTGTGCCCCAGCCCTGCCACTGCCCCTGGGAAAGAATGGAGGGGAGAACCTGTGCCACGGCCACTTGTGTCTGCTGCTGCTGCTGCTGCAGGAGTTGCTGGAGAAGCTGCATCTGATGGTGGGCAGAGAGGGGTGTTCCCAGGTCGGGCAGCTGGGCAGATGAGGGCAGCAGCATCTTGGGTGATGCTGTCAGGATATCTTCAGGGAGGAGGCAGCTCTGCAAAACACCAGTGTTGAAAGTGTGATCCCCTGGCACTCACCGCAGAAAGCCACTGGGCACACATGAGCCTTGGCACAGAGCAGCCACACTAAATACCCAGAAAAGAAGCAGCTGCATTTATAGCTAATGCACACTTTGCTGAGGGTGCTTACAACCTTTGAAAACAGTACTTTTTCAGTTTCAACAACAACCCACATACTTTTGTAGAAGATTCCCAAAAAGGCTGATGCTTCCTGTGGGAATTTCCACTGTATCAAAAAAGTCTTCTATTTTTGTGTTTTTGGTGGAAAAAAGTCCCTATGAGCTCTGCCCCAAACCCCTTCCGTGTGGCTGCACATAGCTGAGCCTCGGCACAGCTCTCTGCCCTGGGCCCCAGCCAAAGGGCAGCCCTGCAGCGGCAGATGGCTTTGATCCAGGAGCTGGGGAATGCTGCACAATCCCTCCCCACCCCTGGGCCCTCGGGATGCAGTCAGAGTTGTGGGGCTGGGGCCGTGCCACCCCCTGAGAGTGGAGGGCAGGGGCCCTGGGCTCGGTGTGGCACCCACCTCCTTGCCCACAGCATCGAGGTCGGTGACACCGCGGCTGAAGTCCAGGATGTCGGCTCCGGGCAGCGGCAGCTCCACGGCGTCGATGTCGGTCTCCTCAGCGGAGGCGGCCGCTCTCTCCACGCCAGAGAGGCGACAGGCTGCGGGGGCAGGGTCAGGGCAGGGCACGGCCTGCCTGTCCCGGGAGCTCACCCTGCTCACCCGTGGCGTGGGCAGCGATGCCCACCGTGGGTGCCCACCGCCCCTGTGCCACCCACCCTCCGGCCCTGGTGGGAAGCAGGTACAGAGAGACGTGGCTGCTCTTCCTGCTGCTGCTCGGGAGGAGGCTTGCAGCTAAAAACACACCCAGCCCCAGAACACCAAACCTGGGGAAGGGCAGCCAAAAGGCCTGATGTGGGACAAACGGGCCACCAGGAACAGAAAACACAGATAAAGCTGAAGAAAGGTAAACAAGAGATTACGGGAAAGAAAAACAAAAAACAGATGCTCTGAATTCCCCAGGGAGCTGCATATTGTGGCCGGGACATTGTGTGGAGGAAAACCAAACAATGACCGGTCCAGGGCAGCCCAATGATTAGGTCATCAGGACAGCACTGGTTACAGAGGCAAGCAGGAAACCGCAGCCCAGCCCAGGCTGCTCCTGTTGGGATGTGGGGGATCCAGCCCACAGCATGGCAGGGCAGGGAATCCACACACAGACAGGCAGCAGGACCTGCCAGTGTCCCACCGGTGACTGGAAGGGTTTGACTAACCTCTCATAGAACTTCTGCCTCCCCTCCAGCACAGGCACCAGTGCCAAGGAGCAAGGCTGCTTCCTGGGACCCTGCTCAGGGACCAGCAGCCCCCCAGCCAGGCATCCCTGCACCCTCTACCCACAGGGCTGAGAAGGAGCGTGGTCTGCAGCCTGCCTGCAGCCCTGACAGCTTGATGGGAGAGCACAAACAGAGCTATGTCCATTCTGGGAATTGCAGAGAGGACATGAGGAAGGTATGTGCTTGGGGCCCCTTGTGCGGAAGCAGCGAGGGAATGTTTGCAGCATGTGCAGCCAAGCACAGAGCAGAGCCCCGGGCACTGCTAATGGGCTCTCAGCAAGGGAGATGTCTGAGAGGATCGTGGCTAACACCTAGAGAAGGTTCCTTGCTGGGCAAGATCCCAGCTTGAGCCTGGAGCACAGCAGGCCAGACTGCTGTGCAAATCCATTGCCCAGAGGTGTCAGCCATCAAGGGGCAGTATGGGAAGGCAGTGCCTCTGTGAACCACATCTGCCAGGCTCCGGGGGCCCCATGCCACCCCCACACCTCCACCTCTGCGGAATACCTGGGACGTCCAGGTCGTCTCCGTTCCTCTCGCTGTCTGCGTCCTCCTGGCCGTCGGCGTTCTGCTGGGTGTGCTGCAGGCTCAGCTTGTGGCACACCTCGAACGCCTGCCCCACCGTCCGCACGATGCGCATGGCTTGGCTCTGCCGGGGAGGGGAAGGGACACGGAACTGCAGCCGGGCTGCCTCTGCATGGTAACCCCCCAGGCTGGCACAGCTCTCAGGGGTCTCTGTGCTGCCACGGGGTCTCAGATCCATGGGGTCCTGCCCCAGCTGCTCCACCCAGAGTACACCAGGACAAGATGTGCATCCTGGCATCTATACCTTCTTCTTGGACTTGAAGACGTTGCACCTGAAGACATTGCTAGACCCATCCCTGGCAATGTAGCTGAAGATCTTTAGGTCCTGGGAGTCATGAGATACATAGAATATCCTGCAAGGACAGAATGGAAGGGAGGATATAAGCATACATATTACCCACATTCCCAGGAGACTGCCAAGGCCACAACCAATGCTTCCCATGGCACAGGGTGCTGCAGGTGCCCAGCCTCTGCAGCACATCCCTGCTAAAGCCCATCAGAATTATTTTGGCAATGGTTTTACCTCAGATGGGAAAATTTGCCTGCTGATTCAGCAGCAGCAAACATCTTGCAAAGGCAGCACAGGACTTCCCTGCTCAGCCCCCAGGGACAGCATCAGCAGCCCAGGAGCCTCCAGGGATTGAGAAGAGCAAACCCCACTCCTGGTCAGCTCACAGAGCTGGATGCCTTGCCCAGGTGCCTGACACCCCCTCCCCAGCATGGCTGGGGGCCTCTCTTGCTCCAGTTTGGCCTCCCTGGGACAGACACCCTCTGCTCTCTGCTTTTGGGAAAAAGATGGAGGAGGAGAGCTGGAGGCTTGGGAAGCTCCATGAGCTGCCCTCCGCAGGATGGTGGCGGCTCTCCAGGGCCCAGCACGGTGCTGGTGCCGTGTGGGCAAGGGGCACGGCAGAGCCACGCAAGCCTCTGTCCCCTCACCCACCAGCCTTACCTGTAGATGGGATCGTGCATGACGAGCATTTTGTTCTCGTCCCAGGCCCATTCTTTTTTCTGCAATGAAAGAAGCTGAAAATGAGTACGTCAGATGCTGTCCTTGAGAACAAGGACAGGGCAGAGAGACAGTCCAGGGACATACTTGGGAAGCTCTTGTCGCAGCTCTGCTGCTGCTCCCCTGCAACCCTTTGCCGAGGGCTGGGTCCTTTTGGGGACCAGCCACATCCCACATCACCTCCCACAGGGCCCCCTGAGCCCCTTCTGCACTACACCAGGACTGGCTCAGCCACCCTGCAGGAACATGATTCACACAAGGCTGACCCAGCCCATGCCTCCCTCTCCCAGTCCACCAGAGCTTCCCAGAAGATCAAGGATGCTGCAAGGTCCCTGCACCAGGAGGGGAGGGGTTCTGCTGCTGAGGCACTGCTGCCCCAGGGACTGGTGCTGCCTACCTTCTTCTTCTTCTTCAGAATGACCTTCACGCCATCCACCGACACGATGAGATTCACTTTCTTCTTCTTGATATTCTTGGCTTTAAACTCATACTGCAGGAGGTGGAAGAAAACACCTGAATTAGCCTTCCTGTGCCAGGACAGCCCCGGGGAGGGGTGAAGAGGCTCTCATAGGAAGGGGCAAGAGGGACAGGGGCAGGTTCTCCTGTCTCACACATCAACCTGTACATCCACACTAGGACAGGACAAAGGGTCTTTTTGCCCTGCAGTGTCCCTGTGCCCAGCATCTGGAGGAGCACACACCGGAGCAATCCAGCCCCTGGACATGGATAATGCTGTACCCAGTTCAGGATGCTGCTGGGAATGTTAGCTTGTGTTTCAAAGGCACTTGGTCTGCCAGGGACCAAGGGCTCTGCCTCCCCAGAGAGGGACCACCACACACCCAAGGATCTGCAGCCTGGCTGTGCTTGCCCTGCTGGCATGTGGCCATTGCTGAGCTCTGGAAAGTGAAATGCCATTTTGAGTTGGGTATTTTTGGGCTCAGTATAAAACTGAAGATGATTCCTGAGGATTCTGTAGACCCCTCCAGGGAAGATGGGATAATGCAATTACCCACCTCAATTAGAAGTCACCAAGCCCAACAGGAACTTCCAAAGAGCAGTGACTAAACATAAAGCTCTGCTCTGGCCTGGGGAGGGAATGAGATTCCCCCAAATCCACCCACTTTGGCATTTAGAGTGTTACAAGCGAGGAGAAGGCTGGCAGAGGAGCAGGCTCAATAAGCAGGATCAACTCATTTGGGCTGATCCTGCTGTGAGACTTTTGAGGAGTCCCATGACTGGTTTGCCACAGGTGCAGCCACATCAGGCACCTGATATGCTGGTCCCACTTGCAGGGAGCTGTGCACAGCCATGGGGACAGACTCTCTGTGCCCAGAAAAAGCCCTGCATGCTGCCCCTGGCCTGCCTGAGGCAGAGGATTTGCTTTATCCTCTCACCATTTGGGCAGTGTCTCTGCAGAGAGAGCAGAGCCCTGCCCACGCCAGCCTCACTGTGACATCTCCAGCAGCACGTGATGCATCAGCTCTGGCAGCCAGAGCCAGCAGGCAGGAGATGCTGCTGGCCCTGACCTGTGATCAAATGATAAAAGTCCTGAAAGTGCAATTCCTCAAACCATTTAAAGTGGCTGAAGGGGATGGGAGGTTCAGAATCCTTGGGAAATAGTGCAGGGAACGCAGCTCTGCCCTCTGCCAAGCACTGACCAGGCAAGCCCACCCACACTGGGGCTGAAGCCATGGTGATGGGCTGGAGAAAGCAGAGGCCTGGCTCCCACTGTGGCTTTGGTCAGCCTCAAAGCCCCCAGCACATCCCCACATGCTGCTTCCATGGCCTATTCCTCATGGAGAAGGGTCTCACCAAAGAACCCACCAGTGTAGGCTTCCAAGTGCCAGCCCCATCATTACCAGCAGAGATGAAACTGCATTCAAGACCACCTTCTTTGTGTCTT
The DNA here is from genome assembly GCA_034509185.1 of Euphonia xanthogaster. Classification (NCBI taxonomy): domain Eukaryota; kingdom Metazoa; phylum Chordata; class Aves; order Passeriformes; family Fringillidae; genus Euphonia; species Euphonia xanthogaster. The sequence goes on along the minus strand of JAYDZK010000006.1, from coordinate 30,401,376 downwards.
GTCAGGATACTAGACCAGTGCCTGATACCTAACACTAAAGAAATGTCTTGATTTAGCCTTGAAAAGGTGAGCTTTGGCCTGACTACTTTGCAGTAATTATCCCAGTCCTTTCTGAGGCTCTGCATGTGATCTTCCAGGAGCTGCAGGCTGATCTGGAAGCTCTCTGCAGCATCCAGGGTGACTTCATGGCACCTTGGTGCTGACACCTGATTTATTGATCCTAACAAATCACTGATTATACACATCCAGTTGCATTTTGGAGCTCCTGGTGCTGTGGGGTTTCTACTCTGGGCTACCCCAAGTGCAACTGATGTGGGCTTGGAAGAGAGAAAAATATCTCAGGGTAAGACAGACTATTTTTAGAATGTTTTTTGAGCAAGTAACAGCCCCAGGACAGTGATTCAGACAGGCCAGGAGGTTTCAGCAAAGATGCTACCCAGCTCTGGCACATTTCAGGGACAGAATCATGCAGAGCTCCGTGGAGAGCCTTCCACAATCCCTGGCTGCAGGCAAGGGATTCTGCCCAGGATCACCCTGAGCTTGGCACTGGGGAGTGCTGTGGGAAGAGCTGCTGAGCCTCTGCCACGCTGAAGCCAAAGCCCCCTTGTGCCTGGGTCACGGCAAAATGCCAGCAAAACCCATTGGAAGCAAAGAAGTCAAATTCTCAGAAGGACCGAGCAGACAGATGTGTTAAGCCCTTGCATAAATCCAGTCCTTTATCCTGACACCGACTGGAGAGCCAAGCTCCTTTGCAAGCCTGAGCCATGTGCTTAGAGAGCTGCTGCCCATCCCAGCCCTTGCAGAGCTCATCAGAGCAATCAGCCCAGGCTCTCTGGGACGCTCCCCGTGCTCTGCAGCGCAGCCCCAGCCAGCAGCACGCCAGTGAACTCAGCCCTCTGGGGCTCTAATGCAACACCAACCCTGGCTCAGTAACAAATCAGCCAGGAGGAGCATTCAACAGGACAGCAACTCAACCCAGCTGCCTCTCACATCCCGGGGCTCTGCAGGGAAAGCATGCTGGGTCTCACAGGCCAGGAGATGCCACTGCTGATTTTGAGGGGCTTCCCAACTTGGTGCAAGGAAGTGTCAGCTTTGGGCAGTTCCTCTGAGTGAGATCTGAGCCACAGACACTGCAAGGGGTGAAACCAACACCCTTTACTTAACGGGGCCATGGAAGAGCATCTCTGTACAACTGATCAGGACCTCCCTGGCTTGAAGCTATTCTTGACAACTACTCTGCCCAGGCACAGAGATCTGCTGTGCCTGCCCATGTTTGTCAACGTTCCTCCTTCCGCTGCAAAACAAAGAGAGAAAGCTTAAGAGGCCTGCAAAGCCTTAGGATTTGGCTGTTCTTGCTGCTGGGAGGAGAGCAGAGGTGATGATGGCAGGGTTGGAAATGCCACCAAAGGGTCTCTGAGATGGTCTGCACAGCCACCACCACTGCTGCTGCACCCAAAACAAGCAGGCACTGGCTGACCCACAGGAAAAGGAAATCCCCATGTTTCCACTGCCACCCAATCCTTGCTGGGAGTATATCCTGCATTCCCGAAGATGCGCAATAGGAACATCTGTATGTTTGGGTGCAGGGAGCTGGGTGGCAGCAATTCACCCCACACTTGCTGGGCACTGCACTGGGATTTGATGATTGCCTCAGGAGAAAAACCACATTTCATATGTGATTAAGCTCAGCCACCCATGGCTCCCTCTTGGAGAGCTGAATCCTAGCCTACAGCTCAATAAAGAACAGATACAGAAATAATTATCCAGCTTGAAATCAAGAAAGGAAAGAGGATTTGCACAGCATTCCCATGATCCCCTTTGGTTTCACACCATGCAGGATTTCACTGTACTACTTATAACCAATTAAATGCCGTAACAGAAGAGCTTTCTGAGCTTTCAACCCAGCCATTTTGCCCATCTTGGGTATGTTTCTGGACCTTTAAATATCTGTAATAATACTACAAGCTTGGGTTAATTATATTAATTCTTTTTTATAGCTATGTAGCAATGCCAGAAGAAAAAGAATAATTAATTTCAGGGAAATACACAGAAAATGGAAAAGGAAACAACAAAATCGTCTGTTCCCAGACTTGCATAGTTCCACAGTTGGTCTCCAACTGAAGCTCTAAGAGCTGCATTAAAATTTTTGAGGAAAGACTGAAAATGGACATCTGAGATACATCAGTTAAAAAGCCCTGCAACTATTTGAGAAGAAAATCAAAGGTGGTCTCAGTAATACAAAAGAAGTACAAGATCACTCATAAAATCCAACCAACTAAGTGAATAAAGACTATCCCTTAATTTTACCCTGCCCACAAAAAAACACATTCATCTTTTCAAATGGAAGAGAAACATCTACTCCATCAGAGCACAGGAGCCTTCCCATCAACCTCAGGTTAGTGGCAGTCTATTTCCAACATCTGTCTTTTGTGTAGAGTTCAGTATTTAAATAACTTTGGAAGGAAAAGAAGCCAGCTGGTGTATGCATCATTGCACAACGCACTCCTACTGGCAGAGCATTAAAATTGCCCTTTCTGGAGAACTGAGTTAACATATGTTGCTTAATAGAGAGCACATGTAACCTTGTCAGCTTGGAATAAAATTATGTATGAATCCGAGAGCGACGGCTACGTGCGAAAAGCAGGGAAACTCAGCATCCCTAGAAAGATGCTACCTATCCCTATCCGGCTGCTTCCACACAGCAGAAGTGTGAGAAAACTCGTAACCACACGCTGCGTGCAGGGTCAGGCAGATTAGGCTCTGAGGAGGAGAGATGATGTCTTCCTAGATCCATCATCCCCCCACATTCACAAGCATCTGAAAAATGTTAACCTGAATTAAAATGCCCTCCTTTCGTTCCAGCCCATCTAAACTGCCTCAGGTACAATTTAAGTCTGCCCACTAGCACTGTCTGTAAGTAAGGGAAGGTACCAGGAATGCTTTATGGTAACACTGCAGCAGCAGAATACAAATAAACAGAACATTTTTTAAAGGAAGTTGCTCTAAGTGCATCGAGCTGCTCCCGTTCCCATCCGCCCTCTATCCCCCTCCTCAAAACAAAACAAAACAAAACGAAAAGAGAGGAAAAAGGTTACAAGCTTGTACCTTGTACTGGGGAGAGAGCAGTGTTTTGAGAATTCAATTAACAGGGAAAAAGCAATTCCCACAAAACTCAATGCTGCTCTGTTAGATCAGGAGGCAGGAGACGAAAATCTGCCATAAAAAAAATCCACAGGAGAGGATGTAATTTTTGCCAGAAAGCTGTATTTCTGTGAGCTTGTGCAGAAAGGACATGGAATTGTGAGCAAAGCTGGGTCCCCATGCGGCACAAGGCTGGCTGGGCAGGACCTGCTGGGAGCACCCTCAGCTCTGAGCTCCCCTGCCCCTGGCCGTGCCCCCCAGCTCCTCCTGCAGCTGGCTGGCACAGCAGCTCATGAAATACCTAATAAAATACCTGCCGAGTTAGATTTTAACCCCGGGTCAGGCCGGGCTAATGACAGAGCAGCGCCGCTTCCCCAGCACTCGGGGGAGGAGCGGCGCTGTGCTCTGATGAAGAATTAACTCAGGACAAAATGACAGCCGGGATCGAGTTCAACGGGCACAGGCTCCACGGCGCCAGGAACGAGCGGCTGGGGGGAGGCACATACCCCACACTTCCTGCTGCTGAAAACACAGGAATGACAGCAAACCTCAGAACCCTCCAGGAGTTTCCCAGGAGGGAAGCCTGAGAGACCCTGCTGGGATCCTAACAGCAATAACTGGGAGGAATGGCAAACGCAGCTCTGTACAGGGCAGGAGGATTTCGCTTCACTGAACCACACGAAGAAATGGCAGCAGCCCCAGTGCCCTGGAATGGCTCAGAAGCCACCTGTGAGCTGGGCGGGAATGGGAACCTGCGAGGAAAAGGCCCTGTTTTCCTGGCCAGGGGTGCCAAGCCACCCTGGGGCTGGGCAGGGAAAGCAAGAGGAGCAGGAAGGCAGCATCAGCTTCCCTCGAGCCCTTTGTGGGGCAGCCAACACCCCAAGCTCGGCGCCGGGGTCCTGCCAAAGCACCAGGAGCAGACTGCAGCCAGAACACCTCTTGCCTTCCTTTTTCCTACTGGTTAGCTGGAGGAGAAGTGTGCCTTTCAGTTAACTGAAAGAAAAGAGCGTTGGAGAGAAGGGAATGATTTTAGATACAGCTTTGGATTAAAAAAGTAGCAGACAGATATAACCTGGCCAGAAGCAGCCTTGCAGGTCAGAAGAGTCACAACCATGCAAGCTGTGATACTGTGTGGTGTCCAGCAGCCAGCTGGGCAGGGAGCAGAGGCAGCACTGGCTCTCCCCAGAGCCCAGGGTCAGAAGGGCAGGCCAGCAGAGACAGAGTCCTGCCAGGGGGTCCCCAGCCACGCAGCATCCATCACTCCCTGCTGCCCCCAAAACAGAAAGGCACCTGCCAGCCTGCCCTGGCCCACGGCTCCTCCAGCCCTGCCGGGGAAGCAGCAGCAGGTGTGAGAGGATGAAATGGCTGGAAAGCAGGGCACCTCCCAGGAGGGCACGCAGCTTCATCCAAAAGGCATTTCTGAACAAGGCTTCAGAGGATCTGACAGTCCACTGCTCTGGGCTGCACTTGATGCCCTCAGGGGACTCAGGCTGGCTGAAGAGGAGCACATTGAAATACCTGCTTAGCCTACTAATGTGATCAGCAATAAACGGACTGAAAGCCATTTTTAAAACACTGCTAAGAGCCATGCTACCAAAGTGCTGTGCTGCTGCCTGTGTCTGAGGACTCCCATGCCCTTCACTGTGGCATCCCACTGCACCCCAATTCCTCTGCGCACCTGTAAATCTGGCCATGACTATGCCCATGCTCCACACACAAGCAGGGCACTTGCCATGGGATGCCAGCAGCACCTCCCTGCTCCCTCCAGGAGCTGGGATACAAAGAGGAGAAAAGCAGGGAAATTTGGGGATCTCCTCAGTGTGGTCATTTTGCTTGGGCTCCCTGCTCCTGACACCAAATCTGAGGACAAAACCAGCCCATGGCACTCACACTCAAAGCAGGGATGGGTCCCATTGTGGGGCACAGAAACATGGAGATATCTGGGGCCAGAATGAAGGTTCTCAGCCACTCCATTGGCAGACTGTCAGCATGGCACAGCCAAACATGCTGGACACCTCTGCTACCCTGATAGTTTGGGTTTAAACTATTCCTCAGGATTAAATTTCCCCTGTCCTCCTGCCTACACCCCACTGCTGGTGGTTTTAGCACAAGCTGGACTTAAATTTAAGGCCACAGTAATTTTGAAGAGAGGAAGAATAATGAAGTACTGGATGCTTGTTCTTGGGCTTAATGATGCTTTTTAAAACTCTTCCACAGTTCCTTGGAGTTTGCATTTGCACATATGGGAAATGCAGCTCTGAGGTACATGTGTTTGTCTGAAATAGATGTGATTTTGGTTTGCACTGACAAGGTCAGTGCCTATTTTCCCATCCAACTTCAGGTTTAATTTTGGTAAGCGTCTGCGATGGCTGTGCGTACCAATGGGTAAAAATGGGAATCAGGCTAAAAATACCCACGTTGTGAGAGCAGTAGAGCAAAGTTAAGGTTGCTGCTTCAAAACCACCCCAGGTTTGCAGCATACCCATCCATCACACAAAATATGTTTTCCAAAAACATCAAATGCTTCACAATAAATGCCTTCTGCTCAGTTTGCTATTTCCTCCCAGAGCGCTGCCTCCATCCGCTTCCTCCAGCCTCCCCTCACTACCTCCGAGTTTCACAAGTTGAGGTGGCAAACTGGGACACACTCACGAGCCATCTGCAGGAGAAGCAGCTTCACAGGAAGCTCACAGAAATCAGAACGGGTAAGAATGAAATCAATATCAGTCACAGGGTTAAATGGAGAAAGCTAACAGGCAACAACTTATGCTAACCCTTTCTTCTGAAGACTTCCATTTACAAGATGATTTACCTCCCTTACAAGAAATCCTCAGGCATTCCACACCTCTCTGTGCGATTTAGTTTGTTTTTTTTTTTGAACACCCTTAAATCAGAGGTTCAAAGGAGGCCTGAGGCACAGCAGCAGCTTGCTGTATGCCACGGAAGCCCGTGGGGGATGCAGCAGCAGCACTGTGTCATGAGGCATGCAGGTGCTGGAGCAGGAGCACACCTCCCAGCTCAGTTCCACCAGCAGCTCACCAAAGGCACCAAGGCCCCTGTGCCAGTGTTACTGTTCATTCCATGGGGGATTGACTAATGCCGAGCTTATGAAAGAAAGCTGGGGACTCCAGCCAGCCATATCATTTCTCGTGCAGCCTGGGCATATTCAGTGACAGCTCCGAGTGGGAGCAGTGCCTTACAGGCTGGGAAAAACAGCACCTCAAAGACAGGCATGGAGGTCAGTGGGGACCCTGCAACAGGTTGTCCCCCAGCCTTGGAAACATCTCCAAACTCCTTTCAGAAATCCAAGGAAGTGCCAACAGCACGGGCTGGACCCGCGTGGGAGGTGGCAAGGCAAGCTCCCCCCACATTCACATGCTGCATCTCTGGTGACCACACCAGGGTGTGAATGAGCCACGTGTGGGTGCGTGTGGGATACTGGTCAAACTGGTTACAGAAATGACAGCCGGGCTTTGAGCTGCTTCCTGCAGTCAAGGAGAACAAGGACGGGCTCTGTGTGCATCTGCAGGCACCGCTCCCGCTCTGCTCTTCACAGCCCGGGAGGGAGAACACAACAATGAGCTGCACACGTTTGAATATTTACCACCTGCTGCTAGAATAAGCAGAAGTGCATTCCTTGGAAAGCCCACATCTGACTGGAATTTGTGGTATTTTTAATTAGACATGCATTGGTTTGACCTATGCTGGCAGAGGCAGCATAAGTTGTTTGGTGCAACCACCCTTTGAAGAAGGTGAGGAACTACAGGAGCCTGGAAATGGCTTCTGTTCTTCCAGCCCAGAGCAGGGTTTGAGCCCCTGTGCTGGAACAAGCTTGGCTTAAAGAGCAGCACTGCCATTTGCAGCAGTTCAGTTGTGTCCCTTTACAGTATCCCCTGATAAACTCCTGCCCCTCTCTGGCACCAGCCAGTCCTGATGCCTCAGGGACCCCAGGACTGAGCAGTACAGGCAATGTCCAGCCCAGCATCTCCCTCCATCTGGGAAGGAAAACAAAATTCCTGTGTTTAAAATTAGCTTTCTCCCCCAAATGCATCATTTCAAAGATAGAGCCTGCCTCAAGGCAGCTGAGTTAATCCTTGCCCACATGGATGGGTCGAAGGCAGGGCTGATACTGCAGAGGAGCACAAAGTCACCCCAAATCTACCCTGAGGGCAGGTGACAAAGCAAGGGGCAGCCTAAGAAGATACCCACACAGCACTTCAGAAAGGTGTCAGCTCAGCAAAGTGAGCCAAATCGCAGCACGGTGATATTTATGCCCCAAGTTGTGAAATACAGGATTTATTTTGGTATTTTTTTTACTGCTCACCACAGAGCTGCTCTCCCACTGTTGCCTAAAAAGCTTGAGTAAGATCAGTTGAAAAGGCAAATGAGAATAGCCAGGCAGAGAAGCAGTGACACGCCAAGGAAGGCAGGCTGGTAATACTGTAACTAAATCAGCAATTATGAAATTCAGACAATTAATAAAGAATGAATGAGCAGCAGCATTAAATGCTTGGTGCATCAGAAACAAGGCAGCCCTGTGGGGCTCTTAAGATGCTGGCAGTGCTCAACAATGTTTCTGGGTTGTAACTGGAGAAAAGAGGTAATTATTCATATCACTCTTGCTTCACAGGTCCTATTTCAACAACTAATGCAGGTATTAAAACCCATTCACTAAATTCTACATGTTAAAGGCAAGAATAATGTCCTTTAGAGGAATTTAGACATAATAACAGAAAAAATTTCCAAGTAACAAAAGCATCAAGATTTTAGGTGGAATTAGAAAAAAGGGGTTGAAATCCACCTCAGCAGCAGAGCCCCACATGAAGCAATGAGAGACATAGGACAGAATGCCACTGTGCTTCCAGGAAGCCCCAGTGAGGAGAGCACAGCAATGCTCACTTGTATGCAGGGCTGGGGAAAAAAAAAAGAGAAAAGAGAATAAAGAGTATTTGCTATCCAGGCCAAGCGCACAGGAATCTGGCATCTACTCATTTCAGGATGATTTTATATGGCATTGGCCAAGCAGCCTCTCACAGGAAAAAGGAACAGAAGCTGCATCTGCCAAGATGCAGAAATGTATCCTAAAAAGACCCTGGAGGCATTGCAAGGTGTCATCCCAGTTCAAAGGGCACTATGAAGACAGTGTGGTCCTGGGCAATGTGCAGCAAAATAGAAAGGTGACATTAGCTCAAACCATGGCACCACTGAAATCACTACCAATACAATCCATTCCTACAGAACAACTTCTGCTTTAGCACACACTTCAAAGAAGAAACAGAAAACAGTTTAGAAGAAATCAACAAGAACATGAGGCAGTTTCTCCAGACTCCTACATCCCAGAGGTTAAAACGAACTCTCTGTATTTGCCTTATCCACAGAGCAGGCTCAGTGGACACTTGTCCACAGCCCAGACCTGGGACTTGGGAAGAGCTTCCTCACATCAAAGGCTCTGACTTTAGGCAAGCGCACAAAATCAGCTAGCTAGGAGTTGAAGCTGGATGCACTCAAACCACAGAAACACAGGTCTTTTTCACAGAAAGCTCAAAGGGACCTACACCCCAAGTCACACTCACCAACTGCTTTGGCCAATTATTCTGCATTTCTCTTCTCCTTTTAGATAATGTGGATTTCTTAGCATGTAAGTAGAGGTCAGCACAGATGTGCTCTTTGTGTTGGAAACACACACACATCCCCCAGGTTCCCAAGGATCAGGGAATGCTTGAAGGAGTCCAGACCAGTCCCATCCATCATGTTAAGAAAATGTCATTGGAGCAAAATGCTAAAACAAAACTGGAGGCCTTGGAGAGAAAAAGGAAGAGATGGCTCTCTCAGATGCATATCACCACTGCAATCCAACAACAACACTAAAACATCACAGGTCTGGCTGTTTCCTCTTAAAGAATTAAGCTGAAATTTCACCAACTCTGCTGAAGTTTCCTGTGGCAAATACTCACTTCAGGCTGGCTTTTGCAGCTTCTGCTGGAACAGATCAGCAGTTCCATTTGCAAGCCCATTACATGGGGAACCGGTTTGGTTGGGGATTTTTCCCTATCATGTAACACTCTCACTGCTGAAAACCAAGTGACAGATTAAGAATCACTGGGATGCTCATGCTCCATCAGGGAAGCCTGGCCTGAGAAGGAAACATTTGCTACTCTGAAAATTCTTTGTCTAGAGTCTTTGCCCTGGGTAAACTTTACTCCAGGTGCACCTTCCAAAAATCCCAGCTGAAGCAGATCACCTACCAACTATTGTCTGCAGAGCCACCAGAGCAGCCATGGCCACAGTGCCACGTGGAGGAGCAGCAGCCCTGTGTGGCCCTGGCAGCTGCCCTGTGAGGTGACAAGGAGCAGGCAGGAGGAGGCAGGGAATCTCCAGGGATTTCAGCATGCTCTGTAGGCTCCAGCCTCCTCTGCTGGGATGGGAAGAGTGCTTGGCTCCTTTCCCTTGTTCTGGACAGTACTTGCTCCTTCTGCTGCTCTACAATAGATACATCCTTTCCTCCCACTCCCTAATTAAACTCCCATTCCACAGACCAGCTCACATAATAGATTTTGCAACCTCTCCTTCTAACCAGCTGTGCTGCTTTCCTGTGCTCCCTCACAGGGCAGGAACACCCGTGACACCCCAAACCCCTCTCACCTTGCTGCAGGGACACCCCAAACCCCTCTCACCTTGCTGCAGGTTCTGCAGGCTCTGACTCTGTGCCTCCCCAGGGCACAGCATCCCTTGGAACATCTTCCTGCTGCACCGAGCCAAAACCACTAGGAATTAATTTTAGCAGGGAAGAAACTGGGGCACGTGGCATTTTTGTGGAAGGCTGCAGCCCCAGGCTTTTGTCTCTCTTCTGAGGTGAGGCAGCAGAGAACACCACAACAGATTAAATTAAAGGGTCCTTGGCCTTTGAGGACCAGCAGGAAAGCAGAAAGGATCGTACACAAGAGCAGAAAGGATCATACACAAGAGTAGCATTCAAAGCTGACTTCAGCTTGGTTTGACTTTAATTCAGCCCAGTTCCCTGCACAGGGATGTCTCCCTCAGAAGGAATCTGACACGCCACAGCCTCCCTGTGCCTTAGCTTCTCACCCGTAAAATGGATTCCAAATACTGCTCCACCCCTGCTTGTGAGCTTTAGTAACTCTTTGGTCTCCTTTTTGGAGGTTATTTCTCCCTTTAACCATGGAGCAAGAGTGAGGTATTGTCTCTGGACACACTCAAGCCCAGCTGGAAGATGTGGCTGCCCAGAACAAGGCTGCCTGCATCTCTCCTGCTCACGCCCATGCAGCATCAGCACCCAGCACCAGAGAGCATTTGGTCCCACTCCATCCCAAGAACAAAATGTTGCCATGATGGCAGAAAATTGATGAAAACACTGATTTGTTACAAAACACATGATAATTCCATGTTGTAGTAAATAAGAAGGGAAAAACCTCCAAATAAAAGCAATGCCACGGGTGAGAGGAGACACAAACTCAGGGAGACGGTCCAGTTCTTCACTGCACTGCCCAGATGCTGCTGAGAGATGCTAGGACTAGTCACAGAGCCTGAAATCAGCCAAACCTCAGCACTCCTCTCTCAAACCTATTTTTTCTTATCAACAACTGCTCAGGTAGCCAGGAGCTTATTCCTAGGCACAGTTAGAAATTTACTCCAAAATGCAAAGGGAGGTGCAGATGGCCATCTTCACCAGCAATCTTGCAGCAGCAGAAGAGACTGTCCTCTCTTGGTGACAGCGGTGGGGCTGCTGTGCACTGAGCTGGGTGTGTGATACCTGGTGACACTGAACCCAGCCCTTTTCCACAGTAACACCTTCAGCAGAGGTTAATGCAAGCCTGAGGCTCAGGCCATCAAAGGAAGCTCTGTCACCTTGCAGAAGGCTTCTGCAGGAACTCTTCGAACCCTCACAAACAGCAATCACCAGTGCTAACATGACCCAAATCTCCCAGAACAAGCTGCAGACCTGCTCTCCTTGGCAGCCAGGCTGAATCCATTCATGCCTGGGAGGCAGTGTGTGCAACAACTCCTTTCTTTCTAGGCAAGAGGAAAAGCCAGAGCAGGAGAGCCCCATCGGCAGCTCCCATGGCATCTGCAGTCCCACAGACTCCTCGTGTGCCTGGGCTCCAGGAGCAGGGTTTGCAGCTCCACATTCCCCTGCTTCTCATGCAGCTGAGCCCTGGCCCTCGGCTCAGCCTGCTGCCCTGCCAGAACCATCTGTGCAACACAGGAAAGAGCCAGGAAAGGCAAGGTTACCTGGCCAGCATGCTGTGCCCCACAGCTAGTGCAACCCACCAGTGCAGTCCTTCAAAGATGCTTGAAGGACCATTCCTGGGGAAGAACGAGTGGGAAGCAGGAGGGAGAGGAGGAAGCACAAGGACACACAGAGGATGGACATTGGTGTAATGGCTTTACATGCTGGCCATGAACTTAGAGAGGGGTGGGAGCCAGCAGAGCACTCCCTGGCTGGGAAGGAGTGACAGCAAAGGTCTGCCCTCCTGGCACGTTCAGGGAGCCTGGCAGACACCATTGCCCAGCTCTCCCCTGAGCTCCCTGCAGACATTTGCCGATGGCTCAGACAGTGGCGTGGCAAGGCAGTGAAGTGACTCAGTGGGAGCACGGTGGGGAAATCCCCCAGACAGGGAGGAAGATGAACCACAGGGAGACACCCCAGGCTCCCAGAGAAGGAGCAGAGTCCAGCCCAGGCACAGGGAGGGCAAGGATGTGTGACAGGCTGGAGAGACAGAAGGCACTGCTGCCTCCCAGCTTTTTGCCAGCAGCTCCAGTCCTGCCCTGGGCTTGGTGCCTATTTCCAGTCCTCCAAGGCACTGGGCTGGCTCCAGGCCAGCATCACCCACCAGGAGCGCTGCTGCCTGTGCTGGCACGCCCAGCGCCAGCCGATGTGTCCTGCCAGAGCCCTGCCCTGCCAGAGCCCTGTCCTGCCAGAGCCCTGCCCTGCCAGAGCCCTGCCCTGCCAGAGCCCTGCCCTGCCCGCGGGACACTCGCCCAGAGCGGAAGGGCTGAGCTCCGCTGGGACACAGGAGGGCTGGGAAGGCCACACGTGGCTGCGCTCCCAGCTCAGGAGCTCTCCCAAACCATGCTCCCCCACCTGCTTACGATTTCCCTCATCCTCACTGGCTCCACGACCACACTGTCCATCCAGCTGGGAACCCCCTGCTCTTTCCTGCCCCAGCCTGGCCAGCCCACCCTGTTTTGGAGCCTGGCCACGAGGGACATGCTGCTGTTGCAGGATTGGCAGAGAACTCTTGGACAGGGCATTGCTGGAAGCTGAAAGGCAATGAGCTTATCACGACTCATTTATGCAGTCAGCTAGCAGGGGACAGGAGCATGCCTGTTCCTCATCTCCCCAGCACCCATGGGGTCACGTCTGCCTGAGCCCATTCACTCCTGCATGAGCCAGCAGGCTCAGGGGACAGCCAGCACAGGCAGGGCTGGCTCCCCTCTCAGTGCTCTCCGTGCCTTTCTGAAGCATCTCTGGCAAGCAGTGCCCCAAGCTCCATCCCTCGCTGCCTTCCCCCAGGCTCAGCCCTTGCTTTCCAGCATTAATGGCTCACACTTTCACCTCTTCAACAGGCCAGATGCCTGTCTTCTGCCACACAGGTCATTTACCTCCCTGAACTCCTCACTTTACTGTGTGTGCACTGTAACTCTCACTACTCGCTGCTCCACTGGAGCCCACAGCTCCACTGCAAAGCACTCACCCCGTCCTGGCCGTGGTACAAAGGCAGGCAATAGGGCAGGGTCACCACACTGGCCAGCTCTCCTGGAAACGTGGGCAGTCCTGGACAAAAGGCTGCTCCAATCAGTCTGGGTACCAATTTAACCAGTTTATTGATTAAATACTAACCACAGGATGAGATCCTGGCCTATTTCATGCCATGCTGGTAGCAATACCAGACTAGCCACTATTTTATTATGACATTAAGTGGCACTGGTGATGCCAGGAGAAATACAAGCATGCCCAGAATGCTTCACCCCTTCATTGTGTCTGTCAGAGGACTGAAGGAGCAACTGAAATTATTACAGACATCCTTTTAGTTCCTCCCAGATCTAATACAACATAATTTTGTTCATCTTTGATAACCACATCAAGTCATTAGCTTGTCAATAATTCACCTTGCACCAAGTGCCATGACTTGGCATGAAGCAGGCCGTGCTCTTCATGTGGCCAAAACCTGAGCATCTCCTGGCCAGCCCACTTCCCACTGTGCTGATCCTCACAGACAGACAGGGGTGTGCTGCCACAGGCACACAGGGCCAGCTTGCTCCCAAATCCTGCTCCATTTTACAGAGGAGACATCCGTGCACGGGGACAGAAAAGAAGAAAAAAAAGGAAGGCATCACTGTAAATGGCCTCATGCTTTTAAAAACTCACCATGGCAGGAGCAGGGATAGCTGAGAAATACTCTAATTAAATGAGCTCAGAGTTACACCAGGAGCTCTGCACCAGTAACTGGCCACACACATCAATTTTCACACCAGTCCAACGGCACCTGAGGCTTGCAGAGGATGTGAAATCTTGCTTTACACAAGCTTGTAGAAATTCAGCAATTCTGCCAATTCGCTAAAATTGAGCTCAGCTATGCAAAGCAGCAGAAGTCCCACAAAATCAGATGTACCTGGCAGAGTAGGAGGTGTAGAGACGCAAGATTTTTCAAGTGCTTAGAATGCCTCCCTGTTTTGAGCCTGCAAAACTCAGCTGGACACTTCCCAGAAACAGCCTTGCAGAAGACTTCCACAGCTTTTACTAAGTGCCTATATAGGCTTTCATCCTTTCTGGCTCCAAAGAAAACCTGGATCAAAGCTGCACTCAGCAATCCAAAAGGGCTAATTCCAAATTCTCTAGAACCATGGCACCAAGCCCCAGCCAGGCAGCACTGGCTGCCCTGGAGACATGCCGGGGCAGGGACAGGAAAGCACTGGCATGAATTTACATCATGACAACGCAAAAAATATACAGTAGTCATTGTCATTTGGGGCCCATGAGCTCACTGGGAAAGGAGGGGAAGGAAAACTTATCCTGCCACCTGCTCAGGCACTTTCAACTGAAATCTGCAACAGCTCATAATCCTTACGGTTGGGAAGACACACCACTCTTAGTCTGGGGCTTTTGGATGCTCAGGTGACTTCCTGGACTTGCATATCGGCTCCTTGTATCTCGCATCCAGAGGAGCCAAGGAGCATTTGGGAAACCAACCTACTCCAGCAGTTCAGGGCCTAAAGCAACATGGACTGGGTCACCCTGTTTGGGATGAGCAGGAGACAGGAGCCAGCTGTACAACAGAAGCCCCCCTGCTTGCCCAGGAAACAAGGCCTGGTCTACTGCATTTATTCTGTATGTGGCCATCAGTGGTCTGCAGGAGATGTAGGGTTTGGAGGAAAGCTGCAGCAGACGCTCACAAAATTGCTCTCCAAGTGCATCTTTAGCATGGCTAATGTCCCATTCCGCCGAGTCACTTCAGGGCCAGGGATTTACACCAACGTGCAGTGCGGAGAGGGCTGTGTTCCCAGCAAGCCCAGCCCATGCAGGAAGGAAAAGCAGAGACAGTCAGCTGAGCACCTCCCCTTCCCTCCTCATCCTGAGCTGTGAGAATCCCGGGAATTCTCCACATTCTCCTGCTTCTGGACAGAAACTCCCTCTGGCCAGGACCATGAGGATGGCCGTGGCATCACCAGCCCTTCAGCAATGGGGAGAAGGGGATGGCATCCGTGGGGATGGCCTGCAACACCGACCCCCTGTTTAAAGTTCCTCTCACCCCTGACCCACAAGAGGGGCCAGCTTTGGGCTTAACCTCCCCCTCTTGCTCAGGTGGAGCTGTCCTGCCCACAGCCATGGCTCTGCAGGGGGGTCTGCCTGGGGTAGGCATCCCAGCAATGTCAGCTATGCACTGTCCTCCTCTGTGCCCCAAAGGGTCAGGTCTCCATCCAAACAGGAACCCGGCACTGCCAGGCCCCAGTGTGGGGGAGTAGAAGGGAGGCAGTGCTACAGGGGCTGCTGCTGCTGCTGTCCCAGCCCCTCCTGCTCCCAGCCCAGCACAGGCAGTCACGGGGGACTTCCAGGGCATTCTCCCCACGGGCAGACAGCATCCTCACTTCTTTGCAGGGTCATTTTTTAAATCACTTAGTAAACAGAGGCAAAGTCCAGAGAGCAGCTATGGCAAAGGTAGCACTGAGAAAGGGGAGTTGAGGCAGCAGAGAGGATGGTGAGGGTCCCCCACCTTCATCAGCAGTGACTAACTTGGAACAAACTGTGAGAGACCACTTTGCCCCTAAACCAGGGGTTGCATTAAAAACCCCACAAACCTCAGGGTTAGCAGCTGCTTCACACCCTACACACAACACTGCTGCTGCTTGCACTTGATGATCTCCCACTGTTGCTTTCTGTGCCCAAATAAACCTTTACTTCTTCTGGTTTCCCCATGCCAGTGTTATGGGATTATTTTATGTCTTAAAGCAGAAGGGTGGCTGTGCTCTGTAAGGAGAACACGAATCACTTCAGCTCCAGCCAAGCTGAAAGGAGCCCCCAGCACCAAGCCTGGCCAGAAATTTCCTCAGCAATGCTGTGATCCCTCCTGCTGCCAGGCACATCCAGGGCAAAGCACAGTCCACCAGGGGAGGCCTTTGCATGTAGGCAGCCATCCATCCAACCATCCTGGCATCCCACTCACAAATAGCACCCCCTGACAAATAAACAGACATTCAAAGTCTCTCTGGCAGATCTGATCTGCAAAGTCACGGCCCTTCCTGACTTGCCCCTCTCCTGTCTTACACTAGGTGAAGAAAGCCTGAGCACATGCTTCAAACACATCATTCACCATGAGAAACCATTATTTTACCCTATTCTGTGGCCTTTCACTGCCTCTCAGAGCCGTTCCTATGAATTTTCTAGACTGTGCTTGAGTTTATTCATACTGGTCAACAAGGACATTCTGCTGTTCTTATTTTTCCCCCAGGGTTTACTTAAACCCTCGAAGTTGTGCCAGTCCTGCCACACTGAGGTGGAGTTCTGCGATTTTGGGGCTGGAAGTGCATTTGTTCAAAAGTCTTATCTTGAAAGGCAATGAAGGAAACTGCTGTTTATGAGAGCTCTTGGGGACATAAAAGTTGTTCTGTCCCAGACTGTTTGGACACAAGGTGAGCAAACCTAATGCCATAAAGGCCTTCCCATGTTATGCCCCAGTCACAACATTACCCCCATGGAGAGGCCAGGAGACAGGTAGGAAAGCTGTTGAGGAAAGCCCACAAACTATTTACATCCTGAAAGTGTGAAACAGAAGAGCCTCAAAATGTCTGTTCTTTGAATGGGATACTCCTTATCTTGGGATATGGTCCTCCTTTCCTCCTCTGGTGAAAGAGAAAATGAGATGATAGCAAGAGTCTGCATGAAGGGCTGAGAGGAGCAGAGCTCTGGTGCAGCTGCTCACCAACAGGAGCAGCTTTGGTGCTTATGGGATCCCATGAGTCCAGCAGAAAGACAGCTCATCCCTTACCCAATGTCCCTGCAAGTGCCTTCAGGCCCTTCCAGTTCAGGGTGCTACTCCCAGGAGAGAGCCATCTCCGGAGGACAGGGCACAATCCTTGCTGTGGCCCAAGGACAGACCAAACCAGTGCACCTGCAGCCACCACACCCAGGGCCAGCTCGGCCCCAAGGGCTGTCCCCTGCTGAAGAGCAGTCAAGCTCCTGCTTTTTCCAGCCTGGGGGCAGCAAGTTCTGGGGTGCATGGTTTGCTCCCCTCCCAGCCCCTTCTGAACACCTTGCACTTGTGCTGGCCAGAGGCTGGGGAGCAGAAGAAAAGCTCCTCTCTTGGTTATGGGCCAAGCATTATACAGCAAGGGTGTCCCATATCCTGGCTGCAAGTGCTTTGGGAAGCCAGCTGACTTCATTACCAGATCATACCCCCTGACCTACTCACCCTGAAACAAGCTCACTGCTGGCCAGCCCCAGAGCTTGTTACTCTGCACCTCACCTTGCACACTGCCATTCAGCACTAACCTGCCACCATATCCAGGCAGCACCCGAATTTTCACACTGCTGAAACTCTTACACAAGCGGTAAAACCCTCAGGAACCTCTTGCACAAGTAGCTTATTGTTACTTTGTTATTGGGACTGACAAATGAGGAAATGCTCCCAACCATGGGCACATCCCACATCCACCTTCCAGCCGGGATGCAGCACTGTGAGCACGCAGAGCCCTGCTGCTGCTGGGCTGCAGCCCCAGCACACAGGGTGCCCGGTGCCACGGGGCAGCCGCGCTGCAAGCAGCACTCCGTGCCACACTCAGCCTGCAGGCGCCGCGGAGAGGGCAGAGGAGGGACGGTGAAAAACAGAGTTATGAATACACTGCAGGAGAGGATTTATGCAAGACAAAGCTGCAGGTGCAGATGGAGGAGAAGGCCGGGCGCTGGGATGGGAAGGGGAAGGAGCAGCCTGGCCACACTCACCCTGATGCGCCGCATGGCCGTCACGATCTCCACGCGGCTGTTTGGCCGCGGCACATCCAGGCTCCCGATGTACTGCAAGGAAAGAAAGGAGATTAGTCCAGTTCCTACAGCCCTGGAAATCCCATGGGCCCACCAGGGCGTCAGTGGTATCCACAGAGGGAACCCAGGGTCACTTCTGGGGAACGAGCAGCATTTTGCCTGCTGCACCTGAATGCCTGCATGCCTCCAGCCATGAAGCTGCTCCCTCACCACACCCCTGCAAGTAGTCAAAAACCCTTTTTCTAGCAATAAAATAACTTCAGCCGCCAGGCCAGCAGGACCCACTCATCTAGGCCAAGATCAAAGCACACAGGCATAAGCAAATATCCCCTCGGTTGCAGTGAGTCATCTATTACAGACCTGGATATTGGAATATGCCTAAAATAGCCGGCCCGACCTGTCCTGTGACAGGCCCTCCATTATTTAATTGCAGCCCTGCCAAAGCCGTGGCTGTTTTTGCAGGAATGCTGAGCCTCCAGGCCAAGCCTCCAGAATAAAGGAGCCGCTTTGCTATTCAAAGGGGACCAAAGGCAGCGCCCCCTCTACCCAGCACGGAGGGATGCGGAACAAAAACCTTTTTAAAAATAAAATGGAAGAGGGCAGATTCTGAAGAAGGATCAGAAAACAGACAAGCGATGAAGAGTCAATGCTGAGCGCTAAAAACGTGTAGTTAGAAGAAAAGCGTTTTGAGCCCATTTACTGGCCCTCTGTGCTCCCACGCTTCATCTGCACACAAGGGCTGACGCAACCTCAGCAGCACAGCACGGGCACCACGCGCAGCAGGGCTCCGTGTTCCTGGGAGTATGGCCACAACCTCTGCTGACACCAGGGAAGCCCAGGTGGCTGGTTCCCAGCAGCAGCACCGACATGGGTGCCTAAGTGTCTGAACAAGTGCTCAGGCAGAGGCTGCTATGAGGGGTTCTTTCTCTACCAGCATCGCTGCGAGACTTCCAGCTCCCCTGCACTGGGATTGCCACCTCTAAGGAGGGATGGCACGGTGCAGGGGATGCATGACCAAAGCCTGGGCTTTGTGTGTGAGATGCCCCAGAGGGCCCTCTGGGACAGAAGCTCAGGGAAGCCTGTGCTCCTGAGAGCCCTCCTTGCTAAGAGCCAACCCGGCAGCTCAGCCAGGCCGTGCCCAGACACGCAGCTCCTGCCTGGGGGACTCAGAGGCCGTGCCCAGTGACCAGCACAGGGCAGTCAGTGCTGAGAGGAGATGTGCAGAGAGAGGATATAAAAATAACCCCAAACAGCTGGTGAGTCCATCACGCGCCATGCAGGCTGTGTGGTGCAGGGCAGCCTTACATCACTGGGAATTGCAGCCCAGGCCACCCAGCCCCTCAGTGCCCTGCTGTGAGCACACAGCTCCCAGCAGCTCCCTGTCACAGCCCCTGCAGAGTCTGCCACCCCTTCAAAGGGGCAGCTAATCTGAGAGAGGCATCTCAGACATCAGTACACCCCCTTTTCTGAGGTAAGGCCTGGAAACCATCAGGAAAAAGCAGGAGCTGAGGAGGAGGGCAGAGGCAGCTGGAGCCTCGAGCCCGCAGTCACCATGCAGGACCTCAGGAAGAAGCCTTCCCCCATCCTGCTCAGCCAGGCAAACATCCCTGTTGTACTTCCCCACCAAACCTTCCCACATCACTTTTCTACCAGGGACCACCTGGGGAAGCAGGATTCTTATCCTATATGAGAAGGGCAGACTTTTGCACCCACAGGAAGCCCATCTTCCTCCAGCTCTTCTCAGCTGCATGAGGTCACTGCCTGGAAATCCCTTTCCTTCCCCTGTGCTCTCCTTGCCCAGGCAGGTGCAGAACAAAGCCATGGCCAAGGACAGGGCAGGCAGTGCCAGCTGGGCAGGAGAGCTGGCTCCCATGGCCACAGGAATTCCAGTCATGCCAAGCTCCCTGGCTGCTCAGCACAACCTCATGGCCACAACTGAGTGTGTGAGGTGCCCTGCAAGCACAACCAGACACCACCCTGGGCCAGGCACCACCTCTTTGGATTGGCCTCCTGAGAAACAGCATCAGCAGTGGGGTTGTCTTGATGCTGCCCTTTCTGTGCTGCAGCTCATGTCCACACACACCCAAACCGAGGGGCACGGTCACAAAGGCTGCAGGAGCCACCTTTGCTCCCCAGCCTGGTGTCCAGAGCACCCTGCTGTATCCCACAACCCATGGTGCTCCCACCAGAGCCCACGGCACCTCCACCCCAGCGTGGGCTCACTGCTCACCATGACCATGCTCACAGCTCCAAAAACACCCCCCTCTCCCTCCACACTGGAGGCAGGTATTTTTTACACATTTCACACAACTCAGCAGATGGACAAAGTTTCTCCAGATTATTTTTGCCTTCAGGGCAGAAATCACATGTGACAAGTGTGTTGCAGAAGAGTAACCCTTCACAATGTGGTGAATATCTCCCCAAAATGTGGACTTGGGTGTTGGTCTTTCAGCAAAACAACTTCCCAGGCAAGCTGGGGGATGGTCTGAGAAACCATCCATATTCAGCAGTGATTTGCAGGAAACGAGGGCTGCTCCTGGCTCCTGCTCCACTCCCCTCCAGCCCTCCTACTCATAGCACCAATTTTAATTATGGGAATAGGTGTGGGAATAAGCAGGTGAGGCAAAGACAAGGATAAGCAAAGCAGCCAGAGCTTCCACAGTGCAATACTTCCCACTCACCCCACCCCTGAGACTGAGCGCCCTCTCTGCCAGGGCAGGAGCTCAGAGACCCCCAAGCATGGGCACTCCCAGGCACAGATTTCTGCCCTCCTTTAACACACATGTGCCCCCAGCAAGGTGCCAGGCACATGGTGGTGGTCCCAGCCCCTGCAGGGCCACTGTCCTGGCTGCCAGGGCTCAGGCCAGCATCCATGCCAGCAAGCTCACCCCACGGCAAAGGGAGGCAGGAAGGAGAAAGGAAGGAGCCCGAGACAAAAGGGAAAAAAATAAAGCTGTGCAAAGGAGCTGACAAAGAAAATAAACCCGTGAGAGAACTCGCCCCCCCCAAGCCCCCACAAAGCAAGGGGGAGAACGTGAAAGGATGTGGCTTTTCCAAATAATCACCTCCAGATCCACGGCCCACCAGCCTGCCAAGGGATGGAGGGACAGAACTGGAGTCCCCCACCCACACCCAAAAGCCAAGTGGGATCAGGGGGTCACAAATCCCCACAGGATGCCCTGGGCAGCCTCCTCCTCCCCAGCCCAATTAGGGGAAGAAAGGCCACCTGCTGGGTGAATGGGCAGCCAAGGGGGTCCCTGGTGCTGCCCTGGCAGCCCTCACACTGCCAAGGGCAGCGCTGCTCAAGGCTGTGGTGCCAGCACCAAGCACCTCTTTTGTAGGGTGCTTTTGGTATGCCCCGCTGCTCCTCATCCCCATGTTGGGATCCAGCCTTCCATCCATCCTTGCAGGGAGGATGGAAGGCTGGATCCCAACAGAAAGGGCAGTCTCTCCCCCTGCTGTGGGAGGTGGCAGCACCCATCAGGCTTCTCAGCAGCCACAGGGACTCTGCTTGCTGTCCCCTTCCCATGCAAACAGGCTCTCAGTGGGCAGGGGCCTCTCACACAGCCTACAGCGCTGCACCCTCTGCCCACGGCTTACAAAAGATCTGCCCAGCTCTGTGAAATGCCAGGGGAAAAAATAAATTTGTTTTTTAAACAGAAAACAAAGGGAAGCACTTTGCCAAAGCACTGTTTGCACAAGTCACTCAGTTTCTCATTTTTCCTCGAGGCTGTTGAATACTGCTCGTTTTCTGCTCTGTCAGAAACGAATTTGCTTGAGAAGTTGCTTTTTCTGTGACAGCAGGTGGCAGATATTTTCGGAAAACCGAAGGCCAATCGCATCACTGCTGGGGGACACCTTGGAAGGGGTGTTGATGGGATCAGTGGTAGGCAGAGGTGGGCAGCCAAAGCCTTCCTGGGGAGGAGGTGCCGCCTTCCTGCTGCTCCCAGCCCAACACAGCGTGCAAAGGTCAGGGCTGAATCATCCCCGGCTCACAGGGGAGCCTGCACGGGCTGCCTGCCGGTTCCCAGCTCCCAGAGCCACCCTGAGCCAGAGACCCCCATGGATGAGGAGCCGCTGCTTCTTTACAGGAGCTGCAGGCAGGCAGTGGGTGGGGGGACACGCTGGCACCAGCCCCAGGCCACCTTCAGGGCCAGGAGAGCCCTGTCCGAGCAAGGGGCCCTGCCCCTGCGTTAGGGAGGGGTTACCAGAGGTACCAGCAGCCAGATGGGAGGCACCAGATGTGGGGCACAAGGGTCCCCAGATTCCCACAGAGCCCAGAGTGGTGTGAGGCTGCACCAGGTACTGGGACATTGACCCTGCCACATGTGGCTGTGCCACAAAGTGAGGGACAAAGTGCTCAGGCACCGGTCTGAAAGCTCCTTATTTCTCCAGCACCTGGGGAACACCCAGTCTGCCTGCAGTCTGTCTGATAAAGGCTTCTCCCCAGGCTGCTGCTGTCAGGGAAAGCAGGGAGAAACCCATTCCAGGACTTTGCTGTCCCACTGTTCCTGCTCTCCAGTTGCCCAGGCGTGGCCTCAGCCCAGGGAGCCAAGGGCCTGGGCTGGCATGCTGTGCCCTGCACCTCAGGAACACCCTGCCTTGCTGGGTGCAAAGGAGGAACTTTACTCAGACTGTGGTGTGCAGGCTCAGAGGCTAAAAGGGATGGAAAATTCAGAATGCCAGCTGACTTTAATGGAAAAAGGCCCTGGCTTCTATTCTGAGTCCAGCAGATGGGTGCTCTGCCAAGCTGGGCACCTCAGCCTTGCCCAGTTCCTTCCTGAGCAGATCTCTGCACCCCAAGGACAACACATCCAGCCTTGGCAGCCAGGTAGCCTGAGGCCATGTGTCAGAGCCATCCAGGGCCACGCAGCTGGACACTGGGCATGGGATCTCACAGCAGGCAGGCAGAGTCCTTAAGGACAGTCAGTTTTGGGTGGTCTCACTCAATTTTGGGTGGGTTTCAGTCAGTTTAGAGTGGATTTCACTTGGTTTTGGGTCAGTTTCATTCAATTTTGGGTCATTTTCACTCCATTTTGGGTTGTTTTCATTCAGTTTTGGGTGGTTTCAGGTGGCTTTCACTCGGTTTTGTGCCCATGAGTCTGCTGGTCCCAGCAGCACTTATCCTGTTCAGGAGCTGCCCCAGGGCTCAAGCGCCAGCAGCACAGAGCTCTGGGGACCCCAGGACACTCACCACCCCCACTCTCCCCTCCCAGCAGCCAAAAGAGGGCTCACCTGAACAGGGGAGACACCTGTGCTGCAAGTGACGGTGCAGCAGGGTCCAGACCCAGCCGGTGCTGAGGGATGGAGTCTTTCCAGCCAGTGAAGCAGGACTGTCCATTTGCTGTGTTTCCATCCCACCCCAGGCAGGCAGCCCCCACATTGGGCCTGAGCTTCCTGCACCTCCACCCAGCCACAGCAGGGCTGTGCAAGCCCAGAGCGCTGCAGAAAGCAGGTCTGGCAGCATCCCACCTCTGCTGCTCCCACGGGAGCTCTGGGCATCTGCAGAGCCCACGTGCCCGGCCCCACAGCCTGGGCACACGATTTTGCCAGAGCCAGACGGGGTTTTCTTTGCTAAGAGCTTCACTAAGCAGCCCATGAACCGACTTCACAAGTATGGCAGAAATATGGCACCGTTTCAGACGAGAACCTTTGCAGAACTGGGAAGGTTATTTATAGCCTGGGGCGAGCAATCCCGAGCTCAGGCTCACTGCGGCTTTGCTCTGGGCTGAGCAGCCCCGACAGAGCACACCAGAGCTGCCAGTACAAACAGCCCGCAAACAGAGCTGCCAGCCCTCTCCCAGCCAGCCAGACTGGTGCAGAGCATCACACAACCTGTCTCCTGGTTCCCAGCCCTCCAGGAAGGGACCCTTGCTGGGAAGGGAGCCTGAAGCAGTGGAGGCGAGCTGAACACCTCGATCAGGGCTGTCTGCAATTCAGTTCACTTCCAATGCTGTTATTTGCAGCCTCTAGGTACATAAAAATGTACACACGAGTGGAAACACACATGTACTCCCTGCTTGGTGCTCACCTGAGGCTATAACAGCTTCCCTGACACAGGATTTTGCTTTGGAGCAACTGGCAGTGCCTGCCGGTGCTTGCAGCCCCTGGAAGGTGGCAGGCAGGTGGGCTGGAGAGGTTCAGAGGAAGGGACATAATGGATCAGACTTAAGTCTCCTCCATGTCCCATCTCCAAACATAGACAGCAGCAGATGCTCAGTTCAACTTCAGTTTCCCACGCACGGAAGCAGAGAAAAGCACTGACAAAAATGAGAGAAAGTGCCTGGTTGCCAAGACCACTTAAGGGAAAAAAATCCACCCCACCAGCCAAACACGAAAACCCCACCTGCTGCACAGAACAGCTACCCTCCCGAACCTCCGGCCCCACCTTTACCTGCAAGCAGGTCTGGTATCAGGAACAGCAGGTTTCAGCACATGGGATGCCCAGGCACATGGCAGTCCCAGACCACAGGCACTGGGTCCACCAAGGACTGAGATGTGTTTGGGCAGCCACTTCTCTCTGTGCCTGCAGGGAAACCATGTACATCAAGGCACTGCGAAGGGATTCATGGGACTGAGGGAGTAACAGCTGTCCAAATAATGGGCATTCGGTAGGTGGGACCTGGCTCTGGACCACAAGACCTCTGGGGCAGGAGGGAAACCCCAGCCCAGCACCAGCTCCCAGGAGAGGGACAGTAACAGCTTCCCTGAGCAAACCCAGCAGCACCCAGCACTCCAGCAGACGAGGGTCTGGCAGCCCAGTGCCAGGCTCCACTGCCCCACTCCATTCCCTCTGCCTGCTGCTCTCTCTGGAGGCCTGGGGCAGCCTGAGTCACAATTTCTGAACACACAAAATTGCTGGTGTTGCACAAGGTGGCCCTTGGGTTTTGTCCTGCAGCACCAGGGCTTTGGGAAGATAAGGAGTAAGCTCACATCCCTCTCCTTCTCATGGAGGTGGAGGAAAACAGGAGGTGTCTTTCCTCTCTACATTCCTGTTTATTTAACCAGAAAAGCACTGCACAAGTGGGAATTTCTGTCCATTCCCCTTGCACCATGCTGCAGCTCCCAGTTCTTTCATCCAAATGTTTCAGCTAACCCAAGAGGCCAAGCTTTTGATTTTAATCAACAATTCAGACTGCAAGACACAGAAGAAAACAAACATCCTGCCTCCCCTTGGAGCCAGCTCCTCTGATTCCCTGCAGCCTGACCAAGGCATCTCTGGGATACAGCAGGGTTTGGTGCCAAGAGAAGTGGCCAATGAAAACAGATCCAAAAGTGTGAAATGCATTACTGTTCCTAAAAAGATGGAGTGGGATTTTCCATCTCTTGGATTTATCTGCAGAAAATGGATTAACATAATCCTTAGGGGACACTTTGCTCTGACTCGGTGACCCTGTGCCAGCACACACAGCTGCAAGTGGCTCCAGTGGGGACAAGAGGCACAAGCCTCCCGATGGCATCACAGCTCAAGTGCCAGCACCACTCGCCTCACATCAAGTCCATCACGCTCTGCTTGACAAAGGTGCAAATTCTGACTGCCTGTGGCCACCCAGTCACCCAGAATGGCAAGACTCCCTCAGGAGAGGGACAAAGGGGACAAGAGCACTGATGCCAGCTGCTACTGACGGACCAAAACATGCCCTACACCCACCACATGTGCCACTTAAAGACAGCAGCAGGTCCGAGTGTAAAAACACAATTAAGAATTAAAGCAATAAATCAGTGCACACTGCCTCAGGCCCACACTACCCCCCTGCAGGGAGCCCCAAGCAAGCTCATCAGGAATCTCAGGCTGCTGGAGCAAAGAGCACTGCTCCAGTGCTGTGCCACCAGCATCCCTGCTGCCCACACTATCAGCTATCCCAGGAGGATTTGAGGAGACAGCCACTCGAGTCCTGACATCCCAGACGAGGATTTTTCTGGTTTAATCTTCCCCCAAAGTTCTGCTCTAAATCAGAGTTCCACAGTTTTGTGACTCGTGCTGGGTGCCTGGCTGCAACAAGAGCTGTGCGGGTGTAAGAGCCTGGGATTCTTGGGGATAAAAGGAAGGAAAGGAATGTAAGCATTTAATTAATCTTGAGCAATCTAATAAAAGGATAGAGTAATTGCCTCAGCCATCTGCACTCTGTATCTGGCATCAAGGGCTGCTGGAGAAACCCAGGAATTCGGAAGCCGGGTTTCGTACGGATTGTGCTTGGCATTAGCGCGTGCCACCGGGTACCAAATAAGAGAAAGAGGAGCTAACAAAGGCTAACATGCAGCACTGCATTAATGCAGCCAGGCACCCAGCGTGGAGCAGAGATGGGCCATGAGCACACCCAGGGGCTGCTGACGCCCTGTCCCACTGCCCAGCCTCCAAGCCAGGTCACTGAAGAGGCACACAGGATTTAGAAGGGGAGATGCTTTGCGGCCTCCCCGCAGGTGAGGGGTGAGCAGGGGCTGCCAGTAAAACAGCAATCGGCTCCAATCACTCAGGAGCAAAAGTCTGCAAAGTTGAGCTTGAACAGCCTTTCCCAGGAAATAGTTGCAAGGCAGGTTTAAGTTTGCTCCGTAAACAACTGTTTTGCTCTCTGCAGCACAGTGCCTGCCATCGGGCAGGTGATGGCCTCTGCAGAGGAGCCTTCCCGCCCCGAGAAAAGGCGGAAAATAACACTTTGACACCTTCCTACGAGCCGCAGCCTTTGCCCCGAGGATATCGCACACAATTAGATGCCAAATTTTCTTCCCCTGGCAGCACATGTTCTCTGAAGACGACAGTGTGTGACAGACGCCTGCCTTCCTCCCGCTCGTTTTACACCAGGCTTTTCTCCTAAGTCAACCTCACTTGAGTACCTCTGTCAGCATGATAACAAGAGTATTCCTCAAGAGAAGAAAAAACGGGGCAGAATTTTATGTTTCCCCTTTCCAAATCTCCTGGCCAGCTTCTTCCCAGTTTCCTGCTGGCCAGCGTGCCTTGCTCGGTAGCTTGGCTTTTGCCAGCCTGTGGGGAGCCACAGCCGACGTGGAGCGAGAGAATGAAAAGTCCCAACGGAAAAGAAATGATAAAAAGCCAAGAGAGCTCCGTGCCAAATCCACTAGCAAGGACGGTTTATACGCATAAAGAGAAATAGCAAGGGTTTATTTCGGGTGCGTGTCCCTGACCGCCTGCACCGCAAATGGCACACGGTTCATCCGGCTGCTGACACCAGAGGAGCACCAGGATCCAAGGCACCCTGCAGACCCCAACCAGCCGTGCCCCATCCCAGCGGCGCTCCGGCACTGCCCGCAGCGCTGGAGCCGCGGAGCACAGCCCGAGCCCTCCGCTCCGCCCTGCCCGGGAAGATGCACACGGACCCCGCTTTGGGGGCCAGCGTCCCCGAGCAACACCACGCGGAGCCCTGGAGGGATGAGGGCCAGGGAGGGAGGCTGGGGTGAAGCAGGAGGGTGACCCCACTCCAGCCTGACCCATCCCACCACTCTGGGCATCCCTACCGTACAGGCGGGAAGCCTCGCCCGACTCCGCAGCCGAGTTTAGGGGAGACCAGGCAACGCCAAGGGGAAGGGCTCCGCGGAAAGCAGAACACCCCCACAGCTATGCCAAAAGAGAGCTGGAAAACCGGGTATCCCGGAGCGCCGGGGTGCAGCGCCGGGCAGAGACCCCCGCGGCTCCCCCGCGCCTGCCGCCCACCTTGGCCTCGAAGCAGATGCCGTGCTGGAAGGCGTCCTCGTTGTGCAGGGGGATGCGCAGGTCGTGCCGGTCGTCCACCAGGTTGTACTTGGACTTGGCGGGCATGGCGGCCCCGCGGCCGGGCAGCCCTGCAGCGCGCCCGGCCCTGCCGCCGC
>JAYDZK010000006.1:30352050-30373862 GCA_034509185.1 Euphonia xanthogaster | reverse complement strand
GCGGGGCGGGGGTGGAGGCTGCGCGCCCCCTTCCCGGCACCGGCACCGGCACCGGAGCGAGCGGGGCGGGGGCTCCGTGCCCCCCCCCGGTCGGCACCGCTGACACCTGGTGCGCGGGGCCGGGCTTGCGCCCCGCCGCCAAACTTCGAATACATGGAAAACCAAAGAAGGGATAATGGGAAACGGCGCCTCGGGAGCGGCTCGGAGGGTGGGCAGCGCCGGCCGCGCCCCCGGGCCGCACATGGCGAGGCCCCCTGGGAGCGGGCGCGCATTCCTCCGGGATGGGGAGCCCCGGCAGGGAACTCCGCACTCAAATCTTTGTCTCTACGCGGGACACGGTGGAAACCAAGCACGCTGGAAGTGGAAAATCTCCGTCTTGCACTTAAAGAAAGACCAGCTCTTGAGACCAGACCCCCGGCCCTACTGGGCCCTCCCTTACCAAAGTCCCGAAAGCCGTGAATATGCTTCCCACCCACCGAAAGCAGCCCAGAGCTGTTTTCCAGCTGTTCAGGGAGCAACTCACATAGATCTGACCTCAACTCCAGGCTGTTGCATCCATTGCCCCCACACGCACAGTGCACTCTAAGGTAGGGCTTCATCTTTCTGTGCTTGGATACCCACGGATGCTGCAGAGACCATCTCCCCACATGTGCCTGAAGAGCCAACACGGCCCTCAGAGGCACACCTCTCCACAGGAGAGCCACAGTTCCCAAAGTCCGTGCCTTGCCATGCTTGCATGTTCCTACAACCAGAGCCCACTTCCCTCAGGGTTCCAAATGACTGCAGTGCAAAGAGCAGCACTGATTGTTGATCCTTCCCCGGGCAGAACAGATCCAGGGCCATTGATTTTTCAGCCTGAATCGATGTGGTGAAACTTGAGTTTATAAGACAGTTCAGTGCCAGCCACAGCACTTCAGCCACATCTGAAAAATGTATCGTTCCACTCAAAACTGAGTGGGGTCCCCACCACCCCCAGGGGCTCGGCTGACAGTCTGGGCACAGACAATTACATGACAAGCTGAGAAATCCCTGTGCTCCGTCGCGCCATGAGAGGCGTATGTGAACAGCTGTTGTGCTGCCAGTTTCCCCGTGCCAGGCCCAGGGTGGGATTTCACAGAGCTGTCAGCACTTGGACAAGTGAATCAAGGGATCATTTCCCACTGAAGGCAAGACACGAGCGACCCCTGGGCTCTTGAAACCTTTTACTCATGCTTTTGGGAGAGGGCAGGGGATCAGTGCTGTGTTGCAGTTTTGACTGCACCTGCAGGAATCCATGGGGAAAACTGGTGCAGAGAACTGAGCACCTGCTTGGACTCACTTCAGCCTGGGGCAGGCAAAATGGTAGAACATTCTTGAGCCTGGATCTGCTCCATGGTTCTTGCTGAAGGTTTCTGTTTAGCAAAGGTTTGGCTGACAGCATGGAAGTCCCAGGTGCTGGGAATGATACAGACACCACAAAAGTCCCCCGAGAGTCTCTCGTCCAATGCCTGCTCCAAGCAGGGTAAGTTTCAGCTTTGAGACTAGAGCAGCCGCTCAGGGCCGTGTCTAGGCATATTGCAAGCATCCCCAGGGACAGAGATCCCACAGCCTCTCTGGAGCCCTGTTCCTGTGCTAAATTTGATTACAGACACACATTCTTGCAGACTGTAGAATTTCCACAGCCTGCAAAGCCCTGTGGATTTGGGGAAGAACTGAATTCCATGTGGGAGGGCTTGCAAGCATCTCTCCAGTGAATGGTGCCCTCGGGAAGGTGTTCTCCCAGGTGCAGGCATGGGCATTTGATGGGAAGCCTTCAGAGCCTGGGGGAACAAACCAGCGCCTTCCAGGCAGTCCCAGCGGGTTTGGCTGGCAGCACTGGAGTTGCTAACAGATGCCCTGGGCAGTCCATAGCCTGCTCCTCTGGCTTCTCCCGCAGTGTGGTGGCTGTTCTCACTGCCTACTGCAGTGCCTGGAGCCAGCTCTTAAAATATTGGATTGGACCAAGGGACAAGCTTCCCTCTGCAGTTACTCGTGGGTTTTTGTACCACGGGCACGCGAAACAGCAGCGTGGGGGAGAGCAGCTCTGCTGTGACCGGCTGGTCCCAAAGCCACCTGCCGGATGGCCCGGTGTGACCGGGGATTCTCACTGCCTCGGGCAGCGCTCCAGCCATTCGCACAGGCAGCTTAGGGCACCTGCGGCACTTCAGTGATTCCACCTTCTCGTTGTGTTACAAAAATCAGCGGGGTCTCTCTTGTTTTTTTTTTCCCCCTGCGATCAGTGACCTTACACCTCCCTGCCCTTGCAGCTCCCTGCCAAACCACCGCCTGTTGCTGGGAGAGCCTTTCCGGGCTGCCGAGCCCAGGGTGAGCTGAGCTCCCCAGCACCACGAGGTACAGGAGACCCGGGAAGGCCGGGGAGGGAAATTACCTCTCACACTCGTGTTTGGCCTACGAGTCCAGAACCTGTCTCCTCCCATTCAAAATCAATAATTAGGACCCCTGGAATAACCCGTCGAGGTTGTGTAACCGCTTTGCTCGTTGTCACATCCCCGTCCGTCCCCACCCGGTGGCGGGAGCGGGGCTCGCCCGTCTGTGCCCGCCGGACGGGGCCTGAGGTGTCCCCCGAGCCCGAGGGTACCCCGCCAGGGCCGGGGTTCGGCTGGCAGGGGACACGGTTCTGGCACCCTGAGCCACGGCTGGGGCTCGCCCGTGACCCCTCCGAGCAGCCCCGCGGCGCCGGCGGCAGCGGGCGGGGACGGCTCGGTGCCGGTGCCGCCGCTGCCGGGATCTGCGGGATGTGGATTTGTAAGACTGGCCTGCCATCTCCTGGGAAGGCCGAGAAATGCGGCATGGAAAACCCAAACTGGACGGAGGGTCCGCGATCGCCTTCCTCAGGCTCTCCCCAGCTTTCGGGGTGTGCGTGCGTAGGCTGTTCCCCCTTGCTGTGCACCACAGCCCCGGGGAAACAGCCGCACCGCCATTCACAGACTGCTTTGGCATCCTGTGAAGTCGAGAGGGCGTTCTAGCGAGGCTGATGCCATCAGAAGATTAAGCCCGTGTCCTTGTGTGCCCGCTGAGGGGCCGTCAGCAGCAGCAGCATCCGGGGTGTCACGGGCTGCAGGGGGGAGAGATGATCCTCATCCCACCTGGGGACACTGGTCTGCTCCCACCTGTGCCTTGGTCTGCAGTGAGACACACACCCCAGACCAGAAGAGCTGGTCAGGGTGGTTTGAGTTTGTCCAAAAGCATCCCAAAGTCTTGGCAGGTCTGAGAGCTAGAAAAGAGATCATATTGTACAAATAAGATAAAAATGCAAGCTGGCCTGTGAGTGTCAGCCTGCACCACCTAGTCTCATCCTTATGAAAAACCACGGTGAAAATACCACATTTTTCCACCAGAAAGTCCTAAAAGTTACTGTAATATCCGCAGTCTATAGCAGGAACCTCTTTTATCTAACCTAAAATGCAATGTTTGCAGACCACTTTGTACTTCCAACACTGTTGGGGCCAGCACAACGACGCAGCCTTCCCCAGAACTTGCCCCCCCACTTGCCCCACCCTGCAGCCTTCCCCAAAACTTGCCCCACAACTCCTGTGCCACAGCACTGTGGGAGGAGAAGACAGCTGCCCTCAAAGGTGGCCATGGTGAGCCCATACCCCAGCCCCAGGAGGCTGGTACCCCTTCCCTTGCTGCCTGTGCTCTCCAAACAAGGGGTTCAGTGAACTGTCATTTATGCAGCAGTGGGCTTGGGGAACATACCCCACACACTGCTTGTGCCCAGGAGGCTCCTCCTCCCGGAGAAATAATAAAAGGGCTTTTGGCCAGGAATACAAATATCTTTTGCTGTGCTGGATGCAGGTGGGAATGGGAAACATCACAGGGCATGGCTGTGAGAAGAAGAGAGCAGATGGCAGACTTTGCAGCTCTGCACAGTACTTGGTAAAGCAACTTGGCCCCTAGGCAGGCAGTCACACAGCAAAGGTGGGATCCAGCTCACAGCTCAAGGCTCCCCATTGCTTTGATGTCCTTCCACAAAATCCTACAGCAGCAAATTGTTTTAGGGTCATGGCCCTGCAATTGGAGAGTGCTCTAGAGCCACCTGTGAGCCACCAGGGCATCCCCAAGCTTGCTACCTGTGAGCCCGTGGTGGGCTTGGGCTGGGAGCCACCTTGTCCCTGCAGTCACCTGCACAGCGCCAGGTGGCAGAGGCACCAGGTGAGGTGTGCACCACCAGAGCATGCTGCTGCTGCCCAATAAAACATGGTGATCAACACCTAAATAGCAAGGTCTGGGAAGGAAGCAAATAGCTTCAGAAAGGGGAGGAAGGCAAGCATGTTGGAATTAAGGTCAGGAACCTGCTGCCATTTGCTGACATTTTATTCTGATGAGCTGGCAGAGCTCATTCTCATCAGGCACGCACTTATGTATGCATTTATTTATTTTAGAGGTGGTCCTGGAAACAGCTTCAGAGCTGGTTTTGAAAACACAGACACATCTTTCATATCCAGTGGGGTACAGGCAGACTGCTTAATCAAACTACCTGAAAATTCAGATTTTGTCTTCATAGACATTTTGAATATTTGCACCATGGTTTCCTTTCCATTTGAAATTATCCCAAGTTTTTGGAAGTTCTCCACAAACCCCAAGTCTTGAAACATTTTTGTTTCAGAAAAACAAGCACTTGTTTTTGCTTCTGAAATAAATACATTCCCTGCAGCAGAGCAGGTGCCAGCTAAAATTAACACTGCTCCTTGCCAGCCCCAGTGCAGCCTGCAGCGCAGCCGTGAGAGCCTGCAAGGTTTGGGGCAACCAGAGTCCCACTGCCATGGCACGGAGCTGGTGGCAGTGGCACCCCACCCCTAGGAACTTCCCACAGGGCTCCACAGATGGAACAGGAGTATCCCCACAGCAGGCTGGGGCAGTGTCCACATCCCCTGGACATCTCACAGCTTTGCAGGAGCCATCCCACACAATATTCTTCTTGCTCTTATCTCCATTAAACACCCTTAAATGGTGTTATGGGAAACACACTGCACATAAACATCACTCTTGACCGTTCTCAGCTTTATCTGCTGCAGTAATTGCCAGTGAACTAATCCGTAGCTGCCTGAACAGATGCTCCTTGCAGTGAGAGCCTGGTGCCATGGGCTGGCATGTGCAGCCACCTGTAGCCATTCCAGGGGCACGACATCATCTGAAATTCATTCCCAGTTTCTCACGATGCTGTTCTGAAGGTGGAATCACTGCAGAAAGAAAGGTCTTGAGGTTGTTTTTGTCTCTAGGTGGAGGAATTTGTACAGCATGACTTCCCATCTCTGCAGGAAGTGCTCTGGGGGCTCCAGGCTAATCTTGTCCCTGCCATCCCAATCCTGAGGATGCGATGTTGGCCATGGCTTTTATGTTGCAGCAGAGACAAGAAGGAATGTGGTTTTTCTCAGCTTCTAAGGAGCCAGAAGAATATCTTCTTCATTTGTGAGGCAAGCATGTAGCCATATTCAAATAATATGTTAATTGCAGTGTCTAGCTGTTCAGGCTTCTGGTAGCAATCCCGCACTTTTGGCTGATAAATAAATCCAATACCTGGCATTCTTCATGTGGGAATGCAGCTGATGACATTCACACGTGTT
Source organism: Euphonia xanthogaster (assembly GCA_034509185.1). NCBI lineage: Eukaryota > Metazoa > Chordata > Aves > Passeriformes > Fringillidae > Euphonia > Euphonia xanthogaster. The sequence continues at coordinate 30,368,256 of JAYDZK010000006.1, read as the reverse complement.
ACTGCTCAGTTCCCAAGCGCAGGACACCAAGCAGAGGATGAGGAGGCATTATCCTGGGTGCTCTCTCCCGTGGATCGCTGCAGTTAATTGGAGCTACCTTTGATACGTTTGTAATTTGCCAAGGCTTAATTGCTGTATAATCAGACACATGGCCCCTTCCTTTAACTGCCTTGCAAATTGCCACAACGATGCGTTCTGCCACAAGCCTGCATTTATCCGGGGACTGACAGGAGGTCACTCGGTGAGGCGAGGGCTGGGGCAGCCTGTGGAGCCGGCCGGGCTGGGCAGGCTCCCTCTGGCTCGGTGGGAGGGGTTGCGTGTTGTGTTGCTCGCCTTTCCCGGGGCAAGGGCATGCGGGAATCCCCCAGGGCACGGACACAGCGGTGCCTGAGCGGCGCAGGCAGGTGCTGCCCATGGGTGCAGCTCTACCAGAACACTGCCCGCGCCCAGCCCGTGCCCAGCCCTGCTGGGGCAGAGTCCACACACAGCAAACCCCTGACCTGGCACTCACATGCACTCCTGGGGACATGTGCCAATCCCTGCCCCCAGCTGGGAAACCTCTCCCAGCTCTGCCTTTGTCCCACATCCCTTCCCGCATCCCGTTGATAGGAGCTGGCCAGCATAGGCAATATTTTACTCCCACTCCCCCACATTTTTCATGCTAACGCTGTAGCTCTGGTATATTCTCCTAAGGGACCTCTCGTATGTGGGCAATGAACATTTCTGTGCTTGCAGCCCAACTTCCTTGCCTGGAGATATATTCAGATGAAACAATAATATATATCAGCTCCCAAATCCCAATGACTGTAAATACCAGGGGAGAATTAAAACTGCACAGTTAATAGTCCTGGGGAATTTACATCATTCCCTTGCACCTGGACACTGGGGAAAGGAGGGATGAGCAGCTCAGGTGAGTGCCTGGGGGCTCAGGTGCTTGCTGCTGCCAGGACAGATGGACACATGGGTGGAAGGAGGTATGGGAAGAGATGTGGCAATGTGCTGGGCGTGCCAATGGGGTAAGAGTGGGGAACAGGGATGTGGCAGCAGGCTGCGGGGTGGGCACGGGGGGATAACCAAGCCTCACAGGAGGAGACGGGAGCTGGGATACAACTGGAACCATTTTCACGGCCTTAGCTGAAGATAGCACACAGGGAATGGCATCTGTCCAAAGCCAGGGGGCAGGGATTTGCCCTGGGCTGTGAGCAGGTGCCTGGTGTGGGGAAGGAGCCTGCTTTCCTCGGCACGCAGGAGCTGCTTCCCTGCAGGCGGCTTGGGAAAGCACAGAGAGGTCAGTGGGATGGGACACGTGCCAGAGGGAGTGTTCAGCAGGAAGAAAGCTCTTGAGATTGTCCCTCTCTTGGTTTCAAGGACCAGGTTATTTTGGAAATGTACTGTGGAAAAATGCCCACAAAGAGAAGAAGGCAAGGAGGGTGAGAGGGGGTGGAGGGGCTCAGGGGGAGGGCAGCAGCTACACCTGAGCCCTGGGGTCCCCACCTAATTTTTCCTTTTGCTCCTTTTGGGGCCTGATTAGGCATCAGCTGAACCCCGCTGTAGCTGGCTCAGCCCCCTCCCAGAGTAAGGGAAGAAATTAAGGAAAACTTTGTTTCTAAACAATTGCAAATGCATAGTTGGAGTATCTGTAATTTAAACTCGAATCCTCCTTCTGCTAACAGTGATGGATGGCTTTTTCCTACTGCTTTGAGAGCCCTCGGATCATGCACGGCAGATGCCTCCCTGATTTATGGCTTGCCTCTTCCCGGGAAGGGAAACAAACAGCCCAATCCTAATTACCACACTCTTGTTAGGATACTTTTCTCCACTCTTTCCATCTTATTACCCAGGCTCCCCACTCCACCTTTGTGCAGCTGATTTGTGTGCTATGGGGAACCCTGGCATGGATTCAAATCAGCTCAGTTGCTCTCCTTTTCCTGGTGAGTAAGTTTATGTGCTCTGCAGATGCATGGCCTGCCAGGAGCTGCATTTTTTCCTGAGTGCCTCAGTCAGTGAGGGGGTCAAGATGTGAGGATGGGGATGATGGAGAGGAAGGAGAAAAGCCAGTGCCAGCGGTATTTTCCCGCCTCCAACTGGTGCTGGCAGAAAGGAGGGAGGGATTGGGCCACACGAGGCGCTAAAAATAAGTGTTCTTCTTGCTAAAGAGAATCTTGCTGGTTCAACTCTTTCCCATTCTTTTGTGTGTGAGAGCAGTTAATTCTCCTTGGGAGCCCATTCACTCAGCAGATGTTGCTTTTCTTTGTGTGATTAGCCTGAAATCAATGGAAAATAATCCTGCACTCTAACAAATATCAGAGCACACGATTCCAGTGCCACAAGGTGCTCCTGCAGCCTGAACAGAGGCTGAAATTACTGCCCATAAGAAAGGGGCACAGGGATGTGTTTGTGCCTCTAAACGGCACCGTGGCCCCAGTCCCTGTGGGGATGGGGGGAAATGCCAGTGTGCAGCTGCTCAGACTCCGTGGCACGAGGACAGCAACGCCCCAGAGGAACCCACTGATGCCACCACGCCGGCCAGCCCAGCAGCACGGGCTGTACAGGGAGGAGATGAGAGTGACATTGGCTGAGCCCAGGGAAGGGGAGCACCCTGGAAGCCTCTGTGCCTGTGCTGGGGCCCCTGTGCTTGGCTCAGCCTGCAAAGCCCAGCCCTGCCCACCCTCGCCAAGGGATGAATGCTGCCAGCAGTGATGTTACTGGCAGAAATGCCAAGCCCTGACCCCACCAATGCTGTCAGCTGAGGGCTTCTGGCTCAGCTGACTTCTAAAAGGGAGCCTGTCAGCCACATTTTAATTCACATAATGTGTCTTTTCCTGATAACTTTTAAAATCAGACTGCTGGGCTGTCCCGACTCAAATGCCAGCAGAGCCAAAGTGTTTCACTGTATCTGCGCTGTTACCTTTACCAGCCAGAGACCTGATCTCATCAAAGAGCAAAGCAGAATTATCTGATGTGCAGAGGCCCTGCAAAAGTCAGAGGATGGGGATGAGTTTTCTCCCTATCACCCACTGTAAACCCACTGAATCCCAGTAAACATGCCCCTTATTTATTGGGATGAAGTTTTGAGGGTTGCTATCCCCAGCTCCAGCCCTTCACCAGCACCTTTACAGCCCTTCAGTCAGTGTGCCCACCTCTTCTCTTGCCATGTGAGAAAAGATCCTCTTCCTTCTCATGCCATGTGGGAAAAGATCCTTATTTCCCATCACCCTCCCTCCTGGTGCTTGAGCTCAGCAGCCTGGGGCCGTCCCCTGTCACAGGGACAGCTGTGTCGCTGCTCTGCAGGCAGCCCAGGCTCCAAGCCAGCACCATCACGTCCTCCTGCTTGTTCAGGTGATGGCTTTCCCCACCAGGAAAACCTTTGGGTCACACAACAAGTATTTTTATTTCAACTTATTTGCAGTCAATGCTGTTTCATATTTCAAAGTTGCTTTTTGTGTTCTGAGGAGGAGCGAATAGCCCATGAGAGCTTTTTTGAAGGTGGTGTCTCTAATCTTCCTCTCAGACATACGAAAATGCAAATCTTTTCCAAATGGCATCAGACCCTTGAATCCAGCAATATATTTGTGTGGCAAATTCCTTACTGGTCCCTGAAGCCTTGCCCTGCCTCAGTGCTGTGCTGGAGTGCTCTCTGCTGCCAGCATCAGCACCTCCCCGCTGGCTGGAGCCTCCGTGGGAACGGGGGCCTGGCACTTCCAGGTGCCTGGGTGGGCTCAGGTCAGCTGGGCTGGCCCTGCCTGGCACTGGCACACTGACACCAGCACTGAAAATCATCTCCCTTGTCCATATCCTGAGATGTTTCAAGGAGCAAAGGGGGCTCTGCCATGCTAATAGCCAGCAACAACCTGGTCCCTCTGACTCCAGGGGAGCTGGGACAGCCCCCACAGCTGGGGAGACATGAAACCCATTAATCATCTCCCTGCACCGTGCCATTGCATGAAATTGGATTTAGCACCATTAGCAGAGCAGCTTCTGAGCAGCTCCTCGACTCCTGCTGAAACCACTCTCCCATTGCAAAGCTGATTAACAGAGTTCGTCCACAGTGTTAATTAACCTAATGAACCCTGACGATAAAATTGGAGTCCATTTAATCCCTGGTGCCCCGTTGTGCGTGCAGGTGAAACAGCTCGTGGTGCCACAGCTGCCTGCAGCTGCTGCAGTGAGTCCAGGGGACTTGGCACTGGGGCTGGTGGCTCTGTGCTGCCCCAGGGTGTGGGGAATGAGTTGGTCTTTGCCCACTTCACTTGTGAAATTCCATGGAGGGTTGGAGGTGGCAGATGGACAACTCACATCAGAGCAACTCCTCAATGTCCTCACAACCCCCAGGGCTGGAGCAGTAACCTCTGCAGAGACCCCAGGTCCCACCCCCAGGCACCTCTGCACAAAGGAAAGGAAAAAAATGAAATGCTCAGGGGCTCTGGCAGAGTCTGTGGTGTCTGGCTGTGCTGCCCTGGATGTGACAGGCTCAGGCCTGTGCGGACGAGGCGGGTGATGAACAGGGTGAGGAGGGGAGCCTGGGCATGCTCCTGGCCTGACGGCAGCCCCCAGCTGAATCAGAGCCACGGCCAAGCCCCGGCCCAGCCTGCCTCTGAAACTGCTCCAGACTTCTGCAAGGAGACAGCTGCAGCAGGATTTCTGTCCTGGTATGAACAGAGCTCTGCGGTAAAGGAGAGTGAGCTGGGAGCTGGCCATGCCGGAGCTTTGGGGACAGCTGGGGACAACTGCCACACACCCCACACAGCTATGGGGTGTCTGCAGGTGATGTCAACTCTCCAGCATTTGGTGCTTTCTGGTTCTGACAGGGTTTCTCTCTGCAGAGATGGATTGTCACTTGGCCAGAAACGCTGGGCTTGAAGCAGGGAATCATTGGGCAAGTGACCCTGGCCTCAGCTCTGCAGATCATAATAGCCCCTTCTGACCCTAAAGCTTGTGAATCTATAAATCAGATCATTATCAAAATGGCTATGCCACTTCCCTGTGACATAACAATCATTTGAAATATATTTTAATGCACAGAATATGAAAGAGGAATGTCCCATGGAAACAAAAATGTAAAAAAACCCCGTGAATTCCATCTCTTACAGTAAGTCAGCAAGTGGCCTTTTGTGCTGTTTTCAGGAAAAGGAGAAACAGCCCCCTCCTGCTTCCCAGGAGCGTTGCTCCCTGAGTTCCACCCACCTCTCACTAACCCTGACTACCTGCTCAGTAGCCCTGAACAGCCATGGCACAAGCAGGGGTGTGGAGTCAGAGAGCAGCCCAAGGGGAAGCTGCCTTTCCTCACTGGAGCTCAATGATCCCCTTTCTGTCCAGTTCCCGAGGGCTCGGAGCCTTCCCGGGTGCAACCACTCAGGGGAGGAGTTAAGGAGCCAATTTAAAGGCAGGTTCAGGGCCCCGGGAGGCTTCGTCCTGCTCTTGCTTTGTGCCTGGCTCCCCTCAGGCTGCTCTGTTCAAGGGAAAAGATCCAAAACTCACAGGAGAAAACTCTTCTGAGCCCAGAATGAAGATGAAATACGATGCACTTTTTCCTGGAGACTTCTAACTGAGAAATGTGAGCCCAGCATAAGAACTTGTGGGAGCCTTTGCACGTCTGGATTTCTAGAGGGAGTCTCAGGGACTGGAGTCAGGGCAGTGAAACTGGAGAGAAGCAGTATTTCAGCTGCCCAAGTTGTTTACAATTGCAGGATGATGGGTATAGGAAAAAAATGAAAAATAAAGTAAATGGCAAAATGAGTAAGATTATTTTTCCATTTTGAGCTTGTAATACTCTATACTGTGGCTTGTCCTGCAGATAAGCAAATGACAGATACTTCAAGTCCACCAAGATGAAGTTATTTAGTATTCCTTCTACATGGAGAGAAATGGAAATGAAGCCTAATAAGGCTCCTGAACTCCTTCTTTACTACCCTCAGAGACAACCAAAAGGCATTTAATTTGCTGCAACCCAAGAGCATAAACCACACTCAGACACTTTATAAAACACATCAGGCATCTTTCCCAAAGATTAAATAAGTAGGACAACATTTTCACGAAGCTGCCTGGAGCTGCTGGAGCACAGTGCCCCCGCCTGCTCCCCTTCCTGCCCCGCTGTGCCCTGCTGCCAGCGTAGCCGGGGTGACCCTTGGGTGGCACCAGCCCCCCCGGGCAGGGGCAGGGCCCTGTGCCTGCCTGGCCCTGGCAGCAGAGGGGCAGGCTTTGCTTTGCCCCCTCTGCCCGGGGCAGAGCCCTGAGCTGCACTCCTGGGGCCTGGCACAGACAGCACAAGGTGCGGAGGTGGCTGTCCTGCTGTGGGACGGTGCTGAGGGGGGGTAAATCCCCTCCCAGGGCTGCTCAGCAGGATGGGGGCTGTCAGAGGGGTCTGTCTGTCACAGCAAGTGCCCAGCTGTCGGTGCTGAGCCCCGTGGCAGGGCCTGGCAGCCCTCCTGTGGTTTCACAGCCCCACAGCTCCCACAGCACCTGGGAAGCCCCTGCCCAGGGCAAGGCTGGATTCTGGAGGGTTGCTGCTGAAGCAGAGGGAAGATGGTTGGACACAAAAGCACGCTGGCTTCCCCCTGGAAGCTGTGTCAGAGAGTGGCTCTGGGCAGGCATGGAAAAGGAATCGTGCCCACAGGTGGTATGGCATGGGCAGGGGGCTCTGCCCACCCACGCTGCTGCTCAGGGGAAGAAAAAGCCACAGGTAAGAAGAGAAGGCTCTGAGCTGTGTGCACGGAGCCCTGCAGGGAGGATGGGGGCATCCCCTTCCATGTTGGCCTCCACTCCTGCAGCATTGGGATGATTCAGAGAAGGGGAGCAAGCCAGGGAGTGTTTGCTGCCCCCCTCCAGCTGAGAAACGGGGAGCCCTGCTGCCTCTGCACCTGGGCAAGCAGGTTGCAGAGCTGCTCCCTCTTTGCCACACACCTTAATCTTGCAGCAAAAGAGTTCAGGGACCGAACTACCTCTGTTAAAGGGAGAGGCCCCAGTGCCTTGGGAAAGAGCTGTGGGTAAAAAAGGAAATGATGTGACTGCACAGTGGCAGTTTGGGCATCCTCTCCCTGGTCTGCACTCTTCAAACTCTGTGCCACGAGCAACAGATCCCGAAAAGTAAAGGGGAGGTTCCTGTGTGTACCCGTTCCCGGGGCAGGGGGGACAGCGTGCTCAGGCAGCAGTGCCAGGGGAGGGGCACAGCTCGTTTCTGTGCAGCCTTTCTGTATCACACACGGAGCTGGAAGGAGCCCAAAACCTGCAGCTGTGTTGAGCAAATTGGATCGTTGTATTAGAAACCCAACAGGAGGAATGTGTGAACAAGAGCAGCTTGATGCTCGCTGGTTTTCGTCTGAAGAGGGATTCAACAAGGCAAACCCACTTCCCACCGTTACCTTGGCCACGAGATGAGGGGGATGACAGCTTGATATCCCTGCCATCACATCTCCTGCTGCCCATGCAAACAGCCTGTCAGACCCTCCCAGCCCTGCCTGCCGTCCCAGCTGACACAGCCCTGCTGGGAGCGCCCCGGCGCCCAAGCCCCAGGGGTCTGCAGAGCAGAACGTGCAAACCGAGGCACAGCGAGTCCCTGCGCAGCCTGGCGCAGCTGCTGAAAAGCCCTGCCCCGAGGCCAGTGGGGATGGGTGGCTTCAGGGCACGGGCAGTAGGAGCCAGGCAGCCTGGCAGCCAAGTGCCATTTTTGGTGCTGCTGGAGGGGGATGTCAGAGACCCTCCTGGCTCTAGGTGCCCAGGACCCACTCTGGGCTGCTCACTGTGTGCTCTGGATGTGCCATTGAGCACTGGAGCACTGGAGCAGCAGGGCATGTGCTATCCTGAACACTGGGCTGTGGGGCTGGTCTCATGACTGTGCCCCACTCAGGAGAGAAGTGACCTGCAGCCCCCTAGGGGAATTCCTGGCACAGCCAGCTGTGGCTCCACTTCCAGCCCCTTTGCCAGGAGAAACCTCAGCCCTCCCTTTGCTGGCAGCATGACATGAGCTGTTCTGCAGGAGGGCTGGGTGGGAGCCCCTGCCAGCCAGCAGCACCAGGGGCTGAGCTCTCTCTGTGGAGGGCTGCAGCTTGCTGGGGAGGTTCAAGCAGGACTTGTGCTGCCTGTGGCCATTAACTCCCGGGGATGGCAGCACTTCCACAGCCCCGGAGGAGAGCCCACCTGCAGGAGTGCAGGAGTGCCAGGGCTCCCTGTGCCTGGGCGGGCACAGCCTGCAGCAGGCTCGGGTGCCTGTTGCAGCACACTCAGTAAGAGGAGCCTAAGTTAAATGTCAGCTGTGATTTGGCATTTTATCTCTGAGTGGGGTGAGTGGCCTTTCTGGCTGTGGTGGGCACGTGTTCCCAGTGCAGCTGGGGGAAGCACCTGGCCACGCACTCAGCTTTGGCAGGAGCTACATCCATTCTTTGCTGATTCCTTGCTGCCCTTGAGTCACTGTGAAACTTGTCAAGAGTGATTTACAGCTGTGTCAACGAGTGGGATCCAGGCTGCCGGTCCTCACTGCAGGGAGGAAGAGGAGGAATATCAGCAATAGTTCCCAAGGCACAACACGGACTGGAAGGCTGGAAGAGAAGAGCGTAGCTGCTCTCCCCACCACAGGCTTGCCCCCTCAGCAGGGTTGCTGTCATTGCTCTGCATTTCCCAGGGTCTGATATGCCCCTGGACATTTGTCTCACCATTCAATGCAGCTGAGTCAGTTTGGCAGGGCTGAAATTTAAGCTGCTGCTCACAGGGGTTCGGTTCCTTCAGCTTGTCTCTGCAGCATGACAAGAGGCGACGTGCTTGTCTCCCCAAAGCCATCACAGTCCTTCCCTCCCAGGGAAGGCTTTGTGTGTTGAACCCCAGAATCACCACAGTTGGCTGTTTGGCCCCAGTCCAGCCCCTGGCTCAGGACAGGGCTATCACCAGCCCTGCATCTGGCCCTGAGTGTTTTAGCTGCCTTTGATTTCTCCAGGTTTCTCCTGACCTGGGGCAGGGACCCAAACCAGCTCTGTCTCAGATGCAGCCTTCCAAGCACCAAGCAGAGGGCAGCAAGTCCCCTTCATCTCCTGGCCTTATTCCCCCTGAAGGAGGCCAGGATGTGGCTGCCTTGCCCTGCCACGCCTGTGCAGGCTGGCATGCCTGTGGGCCTGTTTCTGAGGAGGAAGACACAAACCCTTGTCCTCGCAGAGGTGGCAGAGAGCTGCCACCAGCCACAGGGCCATCAGCACCGAGCAAAGGCTCTGGCTGGCCATGGGTGAAGCTGGGTCAATGCACAGAGGAGGAAGCTGAGCTTCTGTGTCACTCCAATCAAATCCATCACCCTGGCCCTTGCACAGCACTGAAGGGCTCAGCAAGCCAAGACAAGCCAAGGAAAGACACGATTCACTTCTGTTTAACGTCACAGGTGCCTGCAGAGCCCTTCTGCTCCCTTGGAAGAGCTGCAGAGCCCTTCAGCTGGCATCAGGCACTGCCTCCTTGTGCCAACGGGCCCTGCTTCTCAGGAACCCCTCTGCCTGCTGCATCCTGACTCCAAGCAGGGAACTGGGGAATTTCCTGCCTGCAAATCCCTGCCATAATGCTTTTCTGAGGTCAGGTGGAGAAAGTACACATTGCCACTCCCTGGAGACCCTTGGAAGCAGTACTGGAGGTACATGACATTTTCCTTCTGCTTTATGGCTGGAACAATATGGACAGAAAGGACTCGTATGTTGGAGAGGAATACTGCTGCCACCACAGAGCTGCACGTAGCTGATGTTTATTTCCCAATGAGGAGAATTACTGTAATCACTGACAAATCTATAATTGCCAATAAAAAGCAGCAATGGAAGCAAGAACATGCTGGAGCACGTCATCCCATTGCCAAAAAACACACCCACAGGAACTGCCATTCTCCCTCTTTTACCTTCAATAGGTGAAGAAAATTGCCACACATTTGCTCTGTGGGGCCTCAGACTCATCTGGGTCACCTTCCCATACAGATGGCCTGCCAGTTCTGAGGTAATGGAAAAGTCCCTTCTCTTTTCCCCTTAAAATTTCTGCGTGGTGAGTGGGTTCTGCTTCTCGCTGGGGGCTATTCACATGTGAGTCAGCTGTGGTGGAGCTGATTTAAATGTATCATCCTGACAGTAAAACCTGCTGGGAAAAAAATTACCTTAATGAGAAATCCTTAAGAAGGTTGGAGCAACTGTCCTCAGAGCCCTGCAGAAGGAATTCTGACAGCAGAGCATGGATGTCTGCTAGGGAAAGGCAGATCACAGAATCCCAGGATGGTTTGGGCTGGAAGGGACCTTTAAAAGCCATCTAGTCTAATCCCCTTGCAATGAGAAAAGACATCTTCAACCACAGCAGGTTGCTCAGAGCTCTGTCCAGCCTCATCTTGAAGGTTTCTAGGATGGGGCCTCCACCAGCTCTGGGGAAGATGTTTGCTGGACTCAGGGGCTGCTGGCTGGGGAGGGTTTGAAGCTGCAGGCAGAGGAGGAGTCCCACGGCTATGCCCCGCTCTCACACGTGAGAGGGCTGATAAATAACCTGATTCCCAAACTGCACGTGCTGGGATTGCTCTGCCAGGACTGTATCGAAGCAGGAATTCCCCATCCATCTCCCTCCCTTCGGCATTCTACTCCTCCGGCTGCAAACACAGCCTGCTGCCATCATTATTGGTTTTGCTGTTGTTATTATTATTATTACATATCACTATTTAATTGTGTGGTAAATTTGCAGTATTTTGGAAAAAAACAATGGAGGACATGTAAATTGAAATGCTAAAGAGAGCAGGAGCAGACAGGGAAGATGCAGTGCATCTAGTAGGAGTATTGAAGAGGTGATGAGGACATTCTTAACCTTAATTATTTCAAATCAACTCATTTTGTAGAGTGTGTAGGTTTATGAATCAGATGAAATGTAAATTGATTCATAATTTCCTTTAATTTTCTGCTCTTTGGAGAATTTAAATCCATATTAACATAACCTGTACCAACCAGTTACTAAGAGACAGGAGAAAATTAGCATGGGCGAAGTGGGGAGACTGGCATTTTAATCTGCTCGAGCCCACCTGCTGCGGGGAGCTGGGGACTGGGGCTCACTGGTGTGGGGCTGCTCCCATCAGAGAGGTGGAGATCTGCTCCCCAGTCCCCTCCAGGCAGCCTCAGTCTGCTGTTTGCAAGTGTTCTCTTCCAGTGCTTTTCATTTTTTGTGACGTTCTCCTTTGTAGTTCGCTCACTTGCATTTATCCTCCTGGTGCCGTTTTTCTGCTACCCAAAAACACACGTGAAGGGGAATGGATGAATCCACTGTGCTGTGTAGTGCTGGAAAAAGAGGGTCTCATAAGTCACAGCACAAATGGGCTGCACAGAAAATTTCAAAGCTCCTTGCGCTGTGCTGCTGGATGTCCCAGGCTGGTGGGTGGTGCAAAGGGACACCGGGTCCCCCAGTAGGAGCTCTCTGCTGTGCCAGGGATGTGCAAGCCTCTGAAGCATGGTGTGAACCTAGCACCAGCACTCGTCATTTCAGCTTTGGAAGAGAAAGCTTTCCTTTAGGAAATAAGAAATTACAGGAATTACCAGCTACAGGAAAAAAAATTATCAGGCTGTAAAAATAAGGATGTCTACAAGCAAAATTATTTTCTTGCTCTTTTTACTTGTGTCGAGTCTGTACTGCAGCAGATTGCTTTGCCGTGCATCAGGGGGCTGAAAGGGAATGTGGATGAAGGTTTGGGGACAGGGTGTTCATGCCCTTCTCCAGAGCAAGGCAGCATCAAGCCATGCTGCAGCAGCAGTCCAGGCTGACCTTGCTTACAAGTCCTCTTGGGCAGTGGCAAATGCCTCCCTTTGGAGACTGCTCTTATTTCAGGTTGGACAGAAACCAAACGTAAAAAGCACAGGAGACAGCTGGCCGTGTGGGAAGCTGGCTTGCAGCACTCTTGCTCTGCAATGGGAACACTTAGTTGCCATTTCCATTTGTCCTGCACATCATCCTCCTTGAGTCAGCTGTGCTGATGTGGGGTGGGCAACTTGGGCATCTCTGCTGCTGCCAGTGCTGGTGACACCTGATGCCCAGAGTTCAGCAGCCATGCAAAACCCTGTGCTTAGCTATGAGGCCAGGCCTGGTGATGGACAGGGGGAGATCAGCCATGCCTGGAAGTGGTCAAGGCCAGGCTGGATGGAGCTCTGAGCAACCTGACCTCATGGGAGGTGTCCTTGCCCATGGCAGGAGGGCTGGACAAGATGATCTTTAAGTTCCCTTCCAACCCAAACCATTCTGTGAGTTTTGCAGAGGCAGCAGGAATTTGTTCCCAGCCCAGGAGGTGTTGGCAGAGCAAAACCCAACGCAACCATAAACATCTCAAGGTGATATTCACTGTTGGCACTCTCTGCGGTCTTGTTCCTGTTCCCAGTGGTCAGGGATTGTTATTCCCCTGCAACAGTGCCAAGAGAGGGGAGATGCACGTGCCCCATGCAGGAAACTCAGTTTGTGGCAAAAGACCTGCACGGGCACATCCTTGCCAGTGGATCAAATGTGCTGACTAAACCAGCAGCTCATGGTAATATTAATCCAATAGAAGCAATCAATAGTGGGATTCAGTTCAGGAGAGAGGGATTTCGTGGCTGCCTCTTGCAAGCACAAACACATATTATGTCATCAACAGTGCAGTAAATCAGCATTTCTGAGACCAGCTGCCCAATTACTGAGGCAGCTCGAGGATGGGAACTGTAAATTGGATGTATGCAAATACATAATATGAAACAGTAAAGTTAACACCTCCCAGAATTACTGAGGAATCTCTGGACTGAGTTGCTGCTCCGGGCAGATAGCCAGGAGTGCAGGCTCCCAGGGTATGGAACAGAAAAGGTATCTGAATGCTTTTGGTGCTCACCACCATCCCCAGGGCCCTGTGAGACCAGCTCAGAGACCTGAAAACCCCCCTTGATCTGCAAAGCCCCACGGCTGTGGCTGGCAGGACCATAGAGTACCTGGTGCATCTTGGGCTGTTTCACAAAATGCTTCACCTCCAAGAGAGGAGAGATTCAGGTCAGATGTTAGGAAGGAATTTTTCCCTGTGGAGGTAGGCAGGCCCTGGCACAGGTTCCCCAGGGAAGCTGTGGATGCCTCTGGATCCCTGGAAGTGTCCAAGGCCAGGCTGGACGGGGCTTGGAGCAACCTGGCATAGTAGAAGGTGTCCCTGAACATGGCAGGGGAGTTTGAACTGGATGACCTTCAAGTTCCCTCCCAAGCCAAGCCTTTCTGTGAGTCTATATGCTGCTTTTCATCTCCCTCAGGGCCCCTTGGTGTTGTGGACCTCTGGGTTTCCACAAAGATATGAGCCAGGAGCCAGGACCTGCAAGACATGGCCAGCTCCACGCCATCACACGAGGGTGATGTGGCCATCACATATTTCCACATCCTTGCTCTTGTCTTTTCTGAGCACATGCTGTGCTAAGGAATTACACCAGTTCTGTCTTTTCAACAGCTTAACAAAAAATAAACAATTGACATTATTAGTTGCTTTCCTTCTTTTACAATTTCTTTACTCTATTGTACTTAGAGACATAAGGTAAAGCTGCAATTCAGAGCGAACCTGAAGAACTGGAAGTGGCAATGATGGGACAACTCAAAGCATACACTGGTGCCCACAGCAGGGATGAGGAAAGCCATTATTTCAGTGTATTCATAGGGAATATGCCCATTACAGAGCACACTGTGAAAGCCTGCCCAGAATACACGCTCTCATGTGCCTTTTCTAAAGGACTCCTGCTCAGCCTCCTTCTCTAGCTTTGGTTCTTATATCTCCTGTCTTCCCTCACAGACTGTCCTCCTGCTCCGTGCAGTGCTTGCTTTCTCCCAAGATCTGTCCATCCACCATCCCCTGCTTGGGGCAGCCCTTCCGTGCTCACATGCAGCTTGGGGCAAGCAGGATTTGTGTAGGTTTTCTCATTTGGGCACCTGCATGTGTCTGAGAGAGGGGGCTTCCCTGCTCATCCAGAGGATGCCAACAATTTGTGGGTGACCCAGCTATGATCTCCACCGAGCCCATCAGATCTTGGTAATCACCTGGACAAAGCTGTCATTGCATTTTCTGCTTGAAATTTGCTGTGTTTTCTGTGCTGGACACTGGGCTGCCCTGACCATCTATTTAATGTCATACATTGTCTCCACGGACAGGTGCTTAAGGAGTGTGGGCATGTTTATTCTTCACCCAGCTCTTTAATAAGCAAGACAGATTGAGCTCCTTCAGTCACTTTGGTGTAAAGGTGGTTGAAGGGCTAATTACCTTGGTGTCAGGATTTGGGACACAGAGCAATGTGATCACAGCTTGGTAGAAGTGATTTTATCCTGGCTTCCTATGGAAAGCAGCACTCAGTGCACTGCATGCCTATTGCTTGTCTGTCTGTCTGTGATTCCCATCCTATCCTCTCCTCATCTCAACCTGTCTCAACCCTATTTGTCTGAGGGGCTCAGTAGCAGGGAAAAGCAAGCTGGAAACCTCCTGGGTGCAGGGACCTGGCAGTTGTACCCTCCAGGTGAAGTGGGGGGCCCTTGTTCCCACAGGCTGGTTAGCCATGGGTCCATTGCGTGCCCCTCCCGTGCTGACAGCCCACTGAGGGAGCTGTGGGCTGGCAGCTGACAGCAGCCAGCCTGGGCTGAGCACACAGGGCAGTGTGATGAGCTGCTGGCCTGGCTGTGGACAGCTCCTGGACAGGATGAAGAAGCCTCAGATTCCCCTGGGCATTCCCCACTGCAGGAGCAGCAGAGAACAGCTCCAGGATGAACCTCCTTCCCATTGCACCTCCTGCACCCAGCAGGGTCTCGGCCCCACCAGCAGGACCCCTGCCTTCCCTGCTGCCTTGGCCCAAGAGCAGGCTTGGGGCTCAGCACAAGCAGCATCCCCCGGGCACGGGGCACCTCTCTTGCCCTGGCGTGCCCGAGACCCCAGGGTCCCGTGCCCGCCGTGCAGCGTCACCTCCCTCTGCTCTCTGGCCTGGCACTGCGGGAGGAAGGCTCTGGAAGGAGCCTCCCTGCTGCTGTCCCTGCGTGTGCCCAGCCCACAGTGGCCAAGGAGGCGAGAGGAGAGGCCTGGCTCGGGGCGGGGGCTCTCCCAGAGGGAGCATCCCTGCGCCTGGCACCGCACCCTGCCGCTGCAGAGAGAGCCCCGCTGGCTATCCCAGCCCCCAGCATCCCTCCCAGGGGGATGGACCCCAGCTCAGCCTGGCACTGGGACACTGCAAAGATCTCCTGCCAAAGCTGCCATCTGCCAGAGCCCAGAGGGGGTTAAAAATAACCCTGCATCCATGGCACTGAGAATGAAAGTCCTCCCAGGAGAGCTCGGCCGTGCTTGGAGCTGGGAAGGGATGGGGTGTGTGCCAGAGGACAGGCCAGCCTCTGGAAGGGTCACTTGAATTTGGGCTCTGGCTCAGGATTCCGTCCCGAGGCTGGCAGGCTCTGTCCTGCCATGGGGGTGGGTGCCTGTCCAACACCAGGCGGGCAGGGCTGTCCCAGCAGGAGTGCCAAGGGCAGGACACTGCTGCTGCTGCCCAGCCTGCCGCGGCTCGAATCGGTGTTTGTTTTAATTGGGACTACCCAAATTTATTTTAATTGCCAGCCAGCCAAGGTCAGCACACCACAGGGTGTTCCTGGGAGAATGGGAGCCCTGGGAGCTGCCAGGGACACAGGGGTGCTGCAGGACAAGGCAATGGCCCCTCAGTGCCAGGGGAAAGGGCCACTGTTAGCAGAGCTTGGTCTTGGCAGGGGAATGCTGCACTTCCACCCCATTGCTGGAAATTGAAATATTTTATTATGCATTTATTATAATTTAGTCTCAAGCCAGTGAAGTGTGTAGTGAGTTGTATCAGCACAGGCATAGGGAAAGGCAGTTCTGGCCTGTCACCCACTGCTCACCTACTCCATATGTCTTCAGGTGGAGAAAATGCCTCTGACAGGGCCCTGTGACCTCTCTGAGGACCGAACCACTATCAGGCTTGGGGCTAGCTGGGCTAGCACAGGGATGGATGAGAACTTCTGGCAGTCCCCAGGGCATGGCTGTGGTGTGGGAGCAGGCAGAGGTGGCAGCTTTGGGGTGGAAGGAGGGCCTCATCAGCCTTCCAGGTGGGAGTCAGAGCTACAGAGTCCATTAGGACACTCGAGAGCCAGGCTGCAGGGCTGGGCTTTGCTGCATGGCCATTGCTTCCCCCATCCCCACGCCACTCTGGGTGCTATCCACTGCTATCCAGAACATCTGCTTCTCCTCTTTCCTTGGGGCAG
>JAYDZK010000006.1:30309437-30335761 GCA_034509185.1 Euphonia xanthogaster | reverse complement strand
TCTCTCTCCTCTCCCTCTCCTCTCTCTCTCCTCTCCCTCTCCTCTCTCTCTCCTCTCTCTCTCCTCTCCCTCTCCTCTCCCTCTCCTCTCCTCCCCCACGCAATGCAAGGAAAGGCTGTGGGTGAAGTGCCTGATGCAAGGAAAGCAATGCAAGCTGCAAAGGGGGAGCTGGGAGGACAAGGAGGTCTGACTCTCAAACTACAATCCTGGAGAGCTCTGCTCTACTCGATGGGAAGGCATTGAGGACTTTCTGCACTCAAACAGCATTTGGGAGGTGCTGCTCCAGCGCCTGTGCCAGGGTGGCAGGACAGCAAGAGTGGCTGTGGTGTCCTGCTCCCACGAGAACTATTACTGCCCTTGGGGCCCCAGGTGAGCAGAGGGCCTGGCTGCTGCAGGAGGGGAGGATTCAGCACCACAGAGCTGAGGAGGTGCCTCGGAGGCCAATCAGCTGCTACGCAAAGCAAGTGGCATCTCTGCCCTCCCTGGCAGTGGCATCCAGCTCGTCCCTGCTGCCAGGCTGTGGTGGCACAGAAACAACTGTGCCCCTGTTATTCCCTGGAGTTAGTAGGGTTAGTGGAGGTGGGATGAGCTTGGCAGGCTGCTACTGCTGCCACCAGTCCAGCCTTTGATTAAGAGTGATTGTTCTGCTCCTAATTAACAGGAGGCAGCTGCTGGCTGTTCTGATGGAATGGAGAAGCAGAGCCCAGGGGCTGTGAGGAAAGGAGATTGTGTCTGCTGGCTCCCACTGAGCCTGGCACGGCCGTCCTCTGGCCAGCCACACACCTGGGCTGTGGGACGTGTCCTGGGAGGGACTCAGCCCTGCCAGGGCTCAGCCTCTGCAGGAGCAGCAGATATGGGGCAGCCAGATAATCCCTGGGGTGATTTTGCTGCTCTCTGCCCTCCCAGGGCACCCTGAGGTGGAACAGCTGGTGATGCCTGCCTGGTTCCCACAAGGTTTATTTCCCAGTCTGCCCCTCAGAGACCCTCCTGAGGCAGAGCCTCTCCTGTGACAACAGGTCTCATCCTCTGGTGACCTGTGGCATTCTGCTGCTCCCCCAGGTTCAAGGCAGCTATCTGCCCTGGGAGCAGGCATGCTGCTGCTCAGCCTGTCACCCTCACAGCTGAGCCAGCTCCCCAGGAGATGAGAAGGCATCTCAGCTTCTTCTGCTCCCCAGGGCAGTGACTCTAGAGCAGAAGCAGGGTGTATCCCAGTAAAAGCTTCACCATTAACATCATGCCATTTTTCTGAGTGGAAAGCTCACCTCAAACCTTTGTAATGCAGGGACAGCACACAAGACAGAAGTGATGGGTAGCTTGTAAAATCAAAGGACCTTTGCCTTGCAATACAACTGCTGAATTTATTTTGGCAAGGCTGGCCCAATGTTAATTATTGATGAGAGTAGCTCGATGCTGGTTGTCAGGAAGCCTTAGCAGCCTGAGAACTCCTGGTGGTGCACCCCCAGCAGACAGCTGGGAACCTGTCTGAAATCACAGCTGGGGCTGCTGGTGCCACAGCCTGGAGATGGACCTCAGTGTGTTCTGCTCTGCCCTTGCTCTCCACCATGAAGTCCATGCCAGTGCCAGCTCCTTCTGGAACAGGCTCTCTGGCACTAAGCTCAAGGTCACCCTCCTCATCCTGCCCGTGCCTCAGTCTCTGGGATGGGGCAGTGCTGGCATCTGCTGCTCTGGCATCACCTGGGAGATGACACTGCACCCATCTGACACAGTGCAAGAAAAATAATGGCAGCCCTGAGGTCACTGGGAAGACGCTTCTCTTCCTCTGGTTTCTAGCCTTCTCTCTACCAGCCATCTAATAAATCTAATAAAATCTGTCTTGTTGACGTCTAATTCAATTCCAGCACCCAGAGACCAGGCTCCTTGTGTCACTCACAAACCTCACCAGCTCCCTCCTTGGCATATGAGCCAGGCCAAGGAGCTGCTGCAGGCCACTCCAGAAGAGAGCAATCACCTGGGGTCAGGACTCACTCTCCCAATCAATTATATGTTTATAGGTTTTCCTTGGGTCTGGAACACCGTGGTCAGAGGGTGACTTCTAGGCTGAAGTCTGGGCACTAAGTGAGGTGCTTTGAGTGTCAACTCAAAGGGAAGTCAGCACAGCACCTCCTGATCATAGCTGGGAGCCAGGCAGGAGCGGTGCTGGGAGCTGCCTCAGCCCCTTGCACATGTGCCAGCCAGCATGCAGCAGGAAGGGCTTGGGGGGGCTGACACAAGCATGGCCTGGGGCATTTGAAGCAATAACTTGTGTATTCCAGTATTCCCTCTCCTTTACATCCATCCCCAGCCAGGTGGGGACGATTCCACCAGAGCAGCTCAGACCATCCAGGGGTCAGACAACACCTCAGAGGTGTGTGCTGCTTCTTGGGACTAAGGCTTTTGTTTGCACAAACTTGGCTTTTCAGGCTTTCCTTGCTAATGAAATTCTTTCCTTCCTTTAAACAAACCATGAGCAGGGGCCATGCCCGAGGTGTGGGGAGCTCCCGGATTCCTCCTTGCCAGGTCCTGGGTGAGGAGGAGCTCAGATGGGTGATGGGAGATGGGAGATGGGCTCCCCACCTGACAGCAGGGCCAGGTCCTGTCCCTCAGGAGGATGTGACAGCTTGCTTTGCTGTGCCAAAAAGATCAAATATTTACAGCTGCTCTCTCCAGCTTCCCGTTTCAAGCCACAGTGACTTATTTGTTACAAATTTACATGCATGCTTAAAGACATCTTTATGTTCCTTCTAAGTATAAAAGGTTTATTTCCCCATGGAGCATTTTGCCAGTGAGAATCAGCCACCCCATCCAGTATGTGACTGCGGTTGTGCCCGGCTTCAGTGCTCATTTTCCTCTTGCTAATGATTATCATTATATGAAGAAAAATGGGTCATTTACAGCGGTTTCTCCCCAAATAAAAGGCTGCGGGATACAGGATATCATTAAAATTCTAAACCTGACTTCCAACCTCAAAAGCAGGCTCTTGCTATTCGGGTCTCTCTGTGGAGGGAGGGAGGAGGGGAGGTGGGCAGAGGGCGCACGCTGAATGTGCTTTGGCCATGAAATCTCTGGCTGACGTGCCCTGGCACCGAGGCCCCGGGGCTGAGGTTATCTCTGCTGCCCACACACGGGCTCCCTGGCTGGCCCTGGAGGGCACAGGCTGCCTCCCAGTCTCTCGGAGCTTTCTCCTGGCCAGCACAGCCCCAGGGCTCCCACTGCAGCCACCCTGTGCGTGGGGCAGTGCAGCCAGAGCAGGAGTTAATTCCTGCCATAAAAAGAGCAATTTAGATCCTGCCAGAAGGACGTGGCTGGGTGAGGTCCCCTGCACAAGGGGAGGCTGGCAAGCTCAAAAGCTGGCGCTTGGACAAGGGAGAAAGCAGGATGGAGTGCTCAGACACAGCAGCCCTTGCCCTGCCCTCGCCCACTGCTAGGGCTGAAACAAGCCCTGTGAGAGTGTCACTGCTGTCCCACGGGCCAGCTGGCCAGGACCTGCCACCAGCCCCCCCAGCACCCCTGTCCCCACAGCTGCAGCTGCCTGGGGGTGGAGGGGATGCTCACCCAAGGGCTCTGCCCATCTCCTCGGCCCCAGATCCAGGCTCCCAGCAGCAGGGTCCCCACCAGGCTTCGGACTGACTCCTTCCCTCCTCATTCCTGATAACAGGAAAATGTGCCCTGCCCCCATTCGGTGCTGGCTCTGTATGTGGGAGCAGATCTCCCACCTCCTGGCGTTCTCCATCCCTGCTCCCCAGCATGCTGCTGCCCCAGAGGCTCATTTCCATCTCCTGGCATCCCCAGGAGGGGCTTCATGGGGAGTGTTTTGCTTGGAAAGGCTATGCAACTCCTGTGCAAGCCTGAAATTGCTGTGTACAGAGCTGTAAAGCAAAGCTAATCCATTTTGCAGCTTAGCCAGCTGCTGAAAGATGCTGTTTGAGAGTGAGGAGCTGCTAACTGTTTTCCTCCCTTCCATGAAATGGGAGGGACGAGGGATATTCAGAGGATGAGAGACGGAGACTGACCCAAAATGGCTAATTTAGAAGCATCTTTTTAAAAATGAGACTTGCCCTGAACTGTTAATTTTTGAAGTCATTCCTCTGCTCAGAACAGACTAATTTCTCATTCTCTTTTCCTGCATTTGAAATCAAAATGTGCATGGGAAGCTCTCCTGCTGCTGATCCCAGCCAAGCAGTCAGGCCATGGCTAACACCCAGCCTCACCCGGGCACACCTGGGAACTGCTACAGCAGCCCACACCAGTGAGGGCATCCCCAGCTCCAGGTCACAGCCATGGGGTCGTGAGGGTGCCTCACAGCTGGGATTTGGGGTATCCCCAGGGCAGCACAGACAGCATCTCTCCTCCTTGGCAGAGGTTAGGGGTGTCAGAATGACAAGTTAGTTTTGGTCTGGCAGACAGGCTGAAAATTCAATATAAATTAGTTCTGTTTGGCAGTCATTTAATTATTTTCACTCGGGGTTTTGAGCAAAATAAAACAACTACAAAGAGTGGCTAGGAGCAATCCCGGGATGCTTTGTTCAGCCTCAGAAATATCTCCTTTCTCTCTAGGGTCACTTTACCCTCCTCCTTCCCTCCCCTCTGCTGATAACCTTAGATTGCATTTTAAGTAGCAGATGGCTTGGACTTTTCAGGAACAATGAATGTGGTTTGCTAGAAAACATAGATCCAGGGAAAAGGATTCAAACCTCACTCCCAACTGATGCCAAACAAAGGGAAGAGCAATAAAACTCCTTTATATCCACTGATGGCCACAAAGTCATCACACACATTCTCCCTCACTGAGAGGGAATCTCTTGCCTGGGATAGGGGGATGAAGTGTGGAGTGCAGCAGACATTTCCCAGTTTTCCAGAGAGAACATGTGTGGTATTTTCAGGGTCCCCAGATGAGGGAAGGAAATGATGAATCTGACTCCATGTTCTTAGAAGGCTAATTTATTATTTTATGATATTATATTATACTAAAGAATACTATATTAAAACTATACTAAAGAATACAGAAAGGATCCAGCAGAAGGCTTAACAAGATAATAATGAAAAACCTGTGACACTCCAGAGTCCCCACACAGCTGGATTGGGATTGGTCATTAAGTAAAAACAATTCACATGAAACCAACGGAACAATCCCCTGTTGGATAAACAATGTCCAACCACATTCCAAAGCAGCAAAACACAGGAGAAGCAAATGAGATAATATTGTTTTCCTTTTTCTCTGAGGCTTCTCAGCTTCCCAGGTGAAGAATCCTGGGCAAAGAGGATTTTTCAGAAAATATGACGGTGGCAAACATGAAATGTGGTAAATGGCAGGTGTTTCTCACTGAATTTTCAACTGCATGAGGCACAGGAAAACTGATGTTTGCAGAGCATCCCTCCTGTACAAAACAGGCAGTGCTGAATCCCAGCTAAGGAAGTGGTGAGATTTGGGGAGGCTGGGGGAGACTGGGGGGGACAGCGGGAGACTGGTGGGGAGTGGGGGCTGTGGCAGCCAGGGCCACTGCTGGGCTGGCAAAAAACCCACCTGGCTGCAGAGGCACAGCGAGTGCAGCTGCCATCAGCTGCTATTTTAATTTTCTTTCTGAAACTGCTTCTGGAAGCCCTCCCTAAGCACCACGCCAGCATCTTGCAGCACTGTTTTCCCTCTCCCACCCTTGCTCAGCCCCAGCCTTTCCCACCCTCTGGCTGGGATCCCTCCCATGGGATCCCCATGGTCCCATTAGACACAACAAGCATTTCTCCTCAGGATTCCTGGGAGCCCAGGTCCCCCTGGAGGCAAGTGAGACCCGGGGATCCTCCACCACCACTCCTCCAGGGGGGCTCTGCTGTGTCCCTGGGCATTACAGCTCTTCCCTGTATTTACAGATTTGCCTTCGGTAAGGATGGCCCCGCTCGGGGTGGTTAATTGCTCTGTAATTAGGTAGCCAATGTCTGCCACAGTGCCAGATAATTCCTGCACCTTGTAGCCACCAGCAGGCTCAGCTCCTCCCTGCAGGGGCGTCCCCACGTCCTCTGCAAGCCCAGAGGGGCTGGGAATGAGCACAGAGGCCAAGTAAGGGAGAGAAAATCACGAATTTCTGTGGTCTGTGGGGTGCAGCAGGAATTGTGCAGCTGAGGGGAATCCTCCAGCCCCTGGTCCTGCCCCAGTGCCTGGCTGGCCCCCCTGGGCTGGCTGGGGCAGGGTGCAGGCACTGGCCAAGGACTCAGCTCACCACAAAACCCATTGCCAGGTGTTCCCACCTCGGAAACAGAGCTGAGGACCAGGGCTGTGCAGCTGGAACAGCTTTGCAGCATGAACCCTGCTCTTCCAGGGCAAGCACCAGCAGCTCTCTGCTCTCTCCAGACTTGGAGCATCTCTAGCCCACCCCAAGGACTGATTTCAGTGTGATTTCTCTTGTTTCAGCTTTGCTGAACCCAGTGGAGAATGCCAGCTGGGTGTTTGCTCCTGGGTTGTTGGAGGGTGCCCCAGTCTGGGGGTGACAGTGCTCCTGCTGTGGGGCTCCCCAGCATGGCTGGGGAGTGGATGCTCTGCAGGGGAAGCCCTGCCAGGGGAAGTTCTGCTTTTGGGATGGAGCTGCCCCACTCCCCAGCCAAACACAGCCCACCACCAGGGCACTGCTGTAGGGGGGTGGGACCCTGCTTTCACCTTGTGCTGTGTCCTACAGAGCCCCCTGAATCCCTCCTTTCCAAACACCTCTTACTGGCCCCATTGTGCTCCTGTGGGATGGAGCTGGTGGCTGTGCCCCCTGCCTGTGGTGCCAGCTGGGGGTTTCTAACCACATCACCAAACCCTGATGTCCTGCCAGAGGAGCAGAGGGATGTCCTGCCAGGTGAGCTGGCCCAGGCAGGATGTGCTTTCCAGCTTTCCACCTCCTGGACTTGTTTGCCCACAAGAAGGGAGGGCAGCTCCAGACTGCAGCGTGAGCTGCGGGGGTACAACCCCTCTGCAGTGCTCAGCCCTTCCCTGTGGCTGGGGTAGGGGGTCCTCTGACCCTCCAAACCTCCCTGGTCCTGGGGGAATGAGGAGCACACTGGTTTGAGTGTTCCTACAAGAATACTGAGCCATCTTTGTGTTCTCTTCCCATGGAAAGCTGATTTCTTTTTGCTGCACTCCAAAACAGCTCAAGTACACTTGTAGGAGAGACTGCGGAGAGCTGGCTTTTCTCTGCTCTGAGGTGGAACACAAGTGAAATTCTGCATGATGTTTGTGTGAGCTGTGCCCTGCAGGACACCCTGTAAGCCTCGGGGCCTGGGCTATGGCAGGATGGGGAGAGCACAGCCAGATTCAGGCTTGCACTAATTTCAGCTCAGCTCAGCTTTAAGCTGATTAGGACACACACAGTGCAATGCTGAATTACTCCAGTTTATGCTTAAATAGTAACTATATACAGCTTTTTTGAATGAATTACACAGGTGTAAACACACCCCTTCTGTAAATCCAAGCAAGGGCTTGAAACACAGCTAACCATTCATCACCACACAAATCTGCCACTTCAGATTGCTGCTAGTGCTGGGATTCCCCTCCTGTGCTGAGCAGCAAGCCAGCCCTGTAGCTGCTACACAGCTTGGCCTGCAGCAGCCAGCTGAGCCCCACCAGCAGGAGAACAATGCAGAAAAGCAGGAGGGAGAGAAGGAACCTTGTACAAGGAACACGGGGCACATCTGTCCCCTGCCTGCCAGCTGACAGACCTGCCACACCAAACCCCAGCTCCTGGGAAGCCATCAGTTATCCCTGTGTCCTGCTGGACAGCCTGCAGGAAGGGATCCTAGATGGTGAGATGTCACCATCATGTTTTCTGAAAAATCCTCTTGCCAGCATTTCTCTCCTGGGAAGCCAAGAAGACTCAGAGAAAAAGGAAAACAATTATCTCATTTGCTTCTGCTGTGTTTTGCTGCTTTGGAATGTGGTTGGAGATTGTTTATCTAATATGTGAATTGTTTTTACTTAATGACCAATCAGGGTCAGGCTGTGTCAGGACTCTGGAGAGAGTCACGAGTTTTTAATTAGTATCTTGTTAAGCCTTCTGTAAGTATCCTTTCTTTCTTCTTTAGTATAGTTTAGTATAGCATTCTTTAATATACTATCATAAAATAATAAATTAGCCTTCTAAGAACATGGAGTCAGATTCATTCCTTCCTCCTCCATCCGGGGACCCCGAAAATCCCACAGTGAGATCCCAGCACAGGTGTCATTTCTTGTGTCAGCACGTGCAGAGCTGGTACCTGCAGCTTCTCTTTGGGGATGGTGAGCTCCAGAGACAGGGAGGCCCCTCGGTGTCAAGCCATGCACGTTTCTGTGGGCTGGAGATAACCCCCAGCAGCAGTGAGTGTGTTGGGATCCTGCAGCAAGGAACAGCATTACTCATTTTGGGCAGTCCCTAAAAAAGTCTCCATTTTTGGTACAATCACTACAGATCAGGAACATGGGAATGATTCATGAAGTCTGAGCTGAGCAAGGCCACTCCACCTTCCGTTCCTCTACTGCACTGAAAGTAACAGAAAACAGATCTTTGTTTTTTCATTATCAAGCTGGGAAAAAAAAAACAAAAATGAAACAATCAGCTGTGGGCTCTTACGCTGCATCCCAAATTTACTCAGGAACCAGCTCATTGCCTGAGAGCACCCAGCAGCCAACAGGGTTTTGCTGGCAGCTGCTGCCTTTCTCTCTCTCTATCCCTGCATACTAATATGAAGTAAAATGGGATGGTAATTTAATCCTATGCCACTAGAAGCTAAGCATCACACAAGCCTGCTCATCCTCCCCTCTAAGTTTAGCCCAACAGTGTATTAAAACGCTGCTACTGGATTCTCGCCAGCCCCTACTTAGCTAAACTACCTGACTCTGCAGAAAAGCAGAAAATTCTCCATTCTGTGTTATTTCTGATCCTTGGGAGAACGACCCACATCTATCAGGGAACTTGACCCCCCACGGGGCCTGCAGGAAGCCAGTGTAATTTGGAGAAATGTGTGGAGCGACAAAGGCTTTCCTGTGACATTGGGCATGTTTCCTGCTGCCTGGAGCTGGGCTGCTGGAATCTCAGCTTGGAGCTCCTTCTATCCCTTCACTGCAAGCCCATACACAGTAATGACTAAATCTGTCCCTGCTCACTTATAAATAGTTTATAAAAGGTTCATAAATAATTTCTAGATGTTTTAATGAATAGTTAATCAATTGTTGCTGGGCCCAACAGGTCAGCAGATTGCTTAAATCCATCAATTACAATGGCTGCTGATGAGCTTATGAGCATCAGTAGGACACCACCGATGTCTGTGATGGGCCTGTAGCAGCTCTAAAGGGTTAACAAGTAATTAATAAATGATGCGAGTGCTCTTTTAATTAAGAGCTGTAGAAGGCCATTGAAAAATGCATTCCTGGAAGAGCCACAGGCAGCACAGCAAGCAAACATCTGGACCTGGTTTTGTAACCCTGCCTCTGAGGAGCAAAGCTGGCAGCGAGGTGCCAGCCTGGCCCAGCAGGCAGCCTGGCTGCCTGAGGAGCAGCAAATTTCCCTCATTCAAGCAGATTCCAGAGAAGCATGGCCTGTTCCCAGTGCCCTCTTGGAGCCTGGAGCCTGCACCAGGGAGCTCAGCCTCCTCATCCCCACCTGCTACAGGAGCATCCTCCGTGCTCTGGCTGCTGTGGGTAAGGTACCAGCAAGGCAGGGGACATGGATGCATGGAAAACAAGACAATTCCTGGTTCATAGGGCTCTGGCCTTGCTCTTCCCTCCTGGGGGGTTTGGGGTGAGCAGCCCTCTCTCCCCAGGGGTGGGTGACACATGAAATGCCACACCAAGGAGTTGTGCTCTGGCAATAACACACTTGGTGTTTGGCCTCCTTAGCAGAGGCTCTTTATTATCATTAAGCACTGAATATTTCTGGATGATAAAAGCAATTAAGTGTAAAAAAAGGTAATGATCCATCCCATATTGCATCCAAAAGGTATGAAAATCCCTCATAAAATTATCACCCTACTACAGAATGGGACCTAAATATCTTTATAATGTAAGACAGAGAACTTTGCTTACAGTCAGAACATTTATAAGGCATTCAATTAGCCACCAGAGGGTTTCTTAGTATTACCCAATTCTCCACGAGCACAGAGGCAATTACAGGAGATTCTAACTTTTTAAATTAAAGACAAAAGGCAGGAGAATTTGGATAAAACCTGTTCCCAGGCTCACCCTGGAACATACATGCAGAGGAAATTTCATGCAGATCAGGCTTAATTTACTGCACAATTCAGCTCAGAGCAAAGCAAGACTCTTCCCACTCCTTTGCTGGAAGATCTTTCTGCATGGGAAGGGGACCAGCACATGATGTACTGCGCTGTGATCTGGTCCTGGGGATGCCAGGGCAGGGTGCCATCCCTCATCCCACCCCCTTTGCAATATCTCCAAGCCCTTGGGCAGGGATCCCAACCTCAGCTGCTCTGGGGGATCCATCGTGGGGACTCCTGTCCCGCCCTGTTCCTCTGGGGGGGCCTCTGGGTGCTGGCAGTGGGTGTCTGTGCCTTCAGCCTGTGCTGGCCCAGGGCCACTCAGCCCCTGCACACTCCTCCATGCATCACTGTGCCATTCTGCCATGCCCAGGGACCAATTTAGGCTGGAAATAAGGTGTGTGTCTGTAACGGGCAGTTAATGGTGAGGGTAATCAGTCACAGCAGCAGATTAGCGAGGGACATGATGGATATCCTGATTCCAACACCTTTAAATCACAATCAGTTTCTCCTTCCAGAACTGCTGGGGCTGAGCCAGAAGGGATGGGCTCAGTGATGCATCACCCAGTCAAACCTCCCCACAAACTGGTGCTGTGGTGGGAGCCCCCATCCACACCCACCTGCCACGGGGTACCAGGGCTCTGCTGCCCTGGGAGAGGGCAGCAGCGGGAGGAGAAACTCTCCCTGCACAGGGGAGCTTTGATCGCTTCCTCCTGATTTATATTTTGAGACCATTTCAATGGATCAAAGTGTCAGACCTGTAGTGCTGCCAGCAAACACCATTTTCTTTTAATAAGGAGAGAGCAGCAGGTCATTTCATCTGCTGTACCTGCTCTGCTGCTCCGCTGGGGAGGTAGGGCTGCACCTTCCCAGCACCAGCACCAGCACCTCTCTGATCCTTTCAGGGTGGCTGTGACTGCCTTTCCTCCTCACCAGGAAGGCAGCAGCATCCCAGCCCAATTCCTCCCCTGCAGCTTGTGAGGATCCACACCCCCCTACACATTCCCGAGGGTGTTTGCTTCTCCAGAACTGCTCCTCACCACCACGCCTCACAAAAGCACCGGTGGCTGCTCCCGAGCCTGTGCTCCCCACGACAGGCGTGTCACGAGCGGCTTCACCATCGAGGCAGCAGTCTACAAAGGGATCCAAAGCCATGCCTTTCACTTTGCTTTTGGCTCCCCAGCCTGCCAGCCTGGCTTGGCTCGCAGGCAGAGCCTGTCTCCAGCCACCAGTGCCAGACACTCCTCGCTGGCTGCCGCTGCGAGCCAAAATCCTCCCGCGGCTGCACTCCAGCCTTGCCTTCCCAGGATAAGGGACCACAGGGCTCCTGGTGCAGCCCTGGGGGCCCCACAGCCACATCCCAGAGGAGCTGGGCAGGCAGAAGCACCACGGGGAGCAGCTGTGTGAGCCCCAGCACGGCTGTGGTTGTGGGGTGCCCTGAGGCTGGCACAGAGCACTGAGAATCACTGCGTGGTGGGGAAGGAGGGAGACAGGCTCCTCCTGACATTGCCCTGCTGCTGCACATCCAGCCTCTTCTGAGAAACCAGCCCTGTGGAGCAGTCTGGGCTCTTCCTAGGACAAAGTGTGCAGGGGAAGGAAGCAGCACAGAAAGGTGAAGTGAAAGTTAATATAGCTGCATAAACCAGCTCTGACACCGCACAGGGAGAGGCAGGAAAGCGTAATGCCAGAAAGGACTTCTGGGGTTTTTTTCTGAAAAGCAAAGCTCACCACTACTTTTTCGAAAGCACTTGGAAAACACAAGCAATATCATGACCCCCTCAGGGCATTCCCTCACAACCTCTGGCATTCTCTCCATGGGTATCAGACAAAGGGCATGCACACTGTTGAATCCCATGCTGAAGAGCGTTTTGATGCTGCTCTTTTGCCAGCACTGAGATCACTACAGTGCTGTGGGAGGCAGGGCTGCAGGCAGCATGCCCTGCCAGCATCCCCAGGGCCTGACACCCATCAGCATTTCATTCTACCCAGTTGATCCCAGTCAGCATTAAAGCCATGCTTTGGCATTTCTTAGCTGCTGCTGCTCAAAGAAATCACTCTGTACATAACATGGCAGAGCTGGGTGCCTGTGCTGCCTTCCCCATGCCCAAGCGAGGGAGAGAAGGGCTGTGAGTGTGCAGAGAGATTCCTCACTGAGACAGCAAGTTCTGCCTCTTGGGGCACTCACATTCAGCAAAAAACAGGGAGGGGGAAAGAGCGTGTTTACAAATCTATATATTCATACCTATATGTATGTCACTATGCTAAGTCATGGTGAGACAAAGTGGATTGGCTACAGTCTTGACGTGCTAAAATTAGGTTTTATGTAAAATAAGTATTTGCTTCATGTAGAGCATGTTGGTACTAAGATTTATTTTCATCCTGACTTATATTAGTGCTTGGTATGATTGGGCAAAGCCCAGGGCACATGCATATAATTTCCATTCACAACATCTGCATGGATTCATGACCTAGCGAGCTGAATTGCCTTGCAATCTTTTTTTCACTGCAGAAAGCTCAATAACCGTATCAGTCTTAGAGCAAAAAGAGACCCCGTGTATTTGCTCTGCAAGAGGAGCTCTTGAAAGGAGTTGTAGGAGGCAGGGAAAGCATCACACCAACTCCCTCACACCCACTGCCCATGTGGACTCATTTCCCAAGCTGGTGTCTGTGGGACTAACAGTGGATGCCAAGACAGGAAATGTTAGTGGAGTGCTTGCATAAACTCCAGGGCAGCCCCAAGGAAAAAAAAAAAATCCATTGAGTTTGTTTACTTCAGCTGTTTAACCAAATGGCTTTGGCAAAGGCAGTTTGCTGTTATGAAGAAAGCATGAATTGAATGCTTACAGACGTGGCCATGAGGGCCCCGTGCTCCCATAGCCATAGAAATACCTACCATCAACAGGTAAATAATGCTAAATAATGACTTTTATGGCCCCCGGGGCTTTCCTGAGGAACGTCCCCTCACTGTGGGGGAGCAGTTAGAGCCCAGGGGTGTTGGGGACACAGCGTTTATCTCATGGGAACAAAAGGTCCATTGCTAACAGCAGCCAGGGAACCGAGGCTGCCCTGGGGAGCGAGGAGATGAGAACAGGGTGGGAAGAAGCACCTGCTTATCTGCACAGGAAGGGAAAACAGGCACAGTTTGGTTTCTGCTGCAGAGTAGCAGGGCTTACAGAAAAGGCACAGTGTGCACCGGGACACTGCTGAGAAACAGCCCCTTCCAGAGACCCCTGCTCATCCTGCAAAAAAAAAACGCCTGCCTGCAGATGGGAGAGTCACGGTTAGTTCAGTACAAGGAAGGTGCAGGTTTATAGAAAGCTTTTCTCAGATGGGCAGAGAGATTCACAAAGGACTGGCCAAGCCCTGGGTTGCTCGGGTCAGGGCTGAGCTGTGACAGCCTGACACAAGTGAGAAGATGAAGCTGTACTCACTGAGAGAGCCTGGCCAGGTCTTTGCAGGAACTGGGGTCACTGGCTCACCTGAGAGACCAGGCAGTTTTGTCATAAAACGACACACTGAGGGTTTGTTCTGCATCTCCCTGAGAGTCATTTTGGAGCACTGCTGCTGGAGACGGCAATGCTGCTGGGACAGTGAAGAGCTCACAAGAGGCTTCTTTCCAGGTGGAAGCTGAGGTGCAGATGCTCAAACCAGCTCTGCTTGGACGTGGCTGAAGAAGGCTTTTTATGTGCCAGTTAAAGAACTGACATGAGGACATGCTGCTTTTGTTTGCTTTTTAAGGAAGAATGTTATCAAAAAAAGCCAGCTGTAGAAAGTAAGCTGCTATTGGATACTTGTGGAGCAATCACCACTGGCTTCAGTATAATTCAACAGAAAGGTAAGAAAAACAGGCTGGTATGTGAGGGCTTCATCCTGAAGAGGAGAAAAGGGATGAAGGGATCTCCAGCCTCTTCCATGTGAGTGCTTATCTCCCCTTTGGCTTATTGCCCACTTTTCCAAGGAGATGCCAGGATGCAGCACCCAGGGCACCGCAGCTGTGGGCTCCACAACCCCAGAAGCCTTAGCCCATAGAGCTGCTATCACCTGCCATGGCCCCCTCCCCTCCTGCTGCTGTCCTGGGGCCGAGGGCTCCCTGCAGGACACTGCAGCCTTGCTCCCAGCTGCACTAGAACACATCAGCACCGCTTCATTCCATACACCTGGCTTTTTAAAAACATCCCTGGCATTCCCTCACAAGTGTCAGCATCGACCTTCACAGCTGCCATGGCGATGAGCACCACAGAGAAGCCTATAAATAACATCAATGTGCCACACACCGGCCCTTTTATGAGCCCCACTCTTTTTGATTTACTTATATGCAAGATATTTTACAGGACAACCCAATTAAGCGTGACAGACGGCTGACGATGAATTCCCAGAGATGACTTGCAAACACTTGGTTTTAAACCAAATAAAAGGATGCAGAAGACCAGTGGAAGCTACTGGTGTGATTTTGTATTACCCGACAACCTCTACAGCAGCAGCCACTGGAGAATTCCCCAGTGGAGGAGATGGGCAGAGCTCACCAGGCTGCACCAGGCTGGAAGTTTAGGAGGGTTCTTGAACTCAGGGCAAGGGTCCCACTGAGTGTCTAGGATGCTGCGAGCACCCTGGAGCCTGGCTGCTCCCAGTTTGGTCTACAGCTCGACCTGAGCAGGTCACTGTGCTGTCAGTAGAATGCAAAAGTGTGCTGGGCCCCCCTGTGCAGGACAGCAGCTGTGAGTTTTGTGTGAATGGAACTGAAAGCCCTCGCTCGGGGGTGCTTTGGTGGCATCAGCACCTGCTGTGCATCCAAACTCAGTCATTCCTCCTGCAGCCAGGCTGCTCATCCAGGCTTCCACCACTTCTTCAACGTGGGCACTCCTCATCCAGCAACCACCAAAAGCAATCCTTCACTTGGCAGTTTCATCTGACACTCTGCCATTCCAGCAGTAATTTCTATATTCCAGATAAGCAACACAGATATAAAACAGAAGAGCCGTGGCACATCTCTCTCAGCCCCTGACAAGTCACTGCTATCCTGGGAAAGCCTCTTTCACTCTCCAGACCCGCTTCCATTTTCTTGCCCAAACAAATAAACAGCCCTCATCCCAGAGCTACTCCAGCCTGACCACTTTCCCAGCTTGATGGCATCTTTCTTATGCTCTCCCTGTACACCACTGTACCTCTGGGGCAGGGGAGAGCATTCCCAGCAGACATAGGTGGAAAAAAGAGGTTATTCACTGTAGAAATTACTGAAGCTGCTTTCTGTGTTGCTCTTTGGGCAAGGCAGTGCCTGGATCCTGCCTGAGCTCTCTGTGAGGCAGGGGCAACAAAGCCCCCATGGCACATGGGGAAAAATACAGGTTCCTGACCTACAAATAAACACAGCAGCATTTTTTTCAGCTCTTTTTGGCTGGAGCCTAGAACTGGATTCAGGCACAAATATCAATTTTTAGATTTTTGATATTGAATGATTTAACAATATTGAGGAAGGCAGGGGCCTCATGAAATCCCATTCAGCCACTTGAAAACCCAATTTCCCCACAGTTTTTCAAACAGGGAAAGTTTTGATCAGCTGTGGTTTGATGTTGAGTTGACACATGAACCCAGGTGGCTGCAAGGTTAATGAAGAGCAATGAGTCCCCACCGTCACCTAAACTACCCACGCTCTGTGATTACTTGCCGTCAGGTTTATAAATTCCCCCCAAATCCACACTAAGGCTGTCAGTTCTCTCCTCCCATTCAGCATTTTCTCCTTTTATGTCTGCAGCATTTTTCTCCATTCTTTATTCCCTTCTCCCTGCATAGCTTTATTTGCCTTTGCCAAGGAAATGGAGCGTAATGCAACTTTGCAAAGTTCTTTTGCAACTATAAAACTCCCCCTGCTAGACTTGGGCGTGAAGAAGGAGTTCAAAGCAATGCTAATCTCATGAAACTCCCATGAATCTGACACAAGATCTGTGTAGGACTGCAAGGATTCATTGCCAAAGCCTGCTTATCAAGAGGACAGAATTAATTATGAGGTTATGAGCCTGACCATGACCTCCACCCTGAGCGAGGGAGGCACAAGCATTGCCCGAGGCCTGAGGGCACACAGTGCTACCTGAGGTGAAAAACTGTGCTGGTTATTAGTTTGGATGAGTTGTGTAGCTGCAGAAAATGTGAGAAGACCGGAAAAGCCAAGAAATTAAAGGAGGAAGCAAAGACAACACAAGACTGATTTCTGTCAGGGAAATAAGAAGTGAACAAACCAATGATTAAATTGCTGTACCTTGCAGAGGGATGGGGAGGAGTGGAAGGAAGAGGCTCCCATTCCCAGGGAGCCCAGGGTGGCTTGCTGCTGTGC
This sequence comes from Euphonia xanthogaster, assembly GCA_034509185.1. Taxonomy (NCBI): domain Eukaryota; kingdom Metazoa; phylum Chordata; class Aves; order Passeriformes; family Fringillidae; genus Euphonia; species Euphonia xanthogaster. The sequence goes on along the minus strand of JAYDZK010000006.1, from coordinate 30,319,221 downwards.
TGCACACTGAAAACCAGCAGTCATGCTCCCTGAAATTTAAGATAAATAAGGGGAGCTAACACAAGACTAAACAAGAAGCTGGGTGTTTTGCAAACTGATTAAAAGAAAGCTTTAAAACAGGAGCCTGTAGCTCTACAGGTAAATGAATTCTGTGGAAGCTCCCCAGGAAAAGGATGTGTAGCTGCAACACGAACTTCAGTGGCAGCCCTGGTGAGCGGTACCAGGAGACTGAGGGCAAGGGGAGGTGCTGCTCAGCAGAGCCACCATCCAGCAGGCTCTCCTGGAAAAAAACAGGGAAGCTGTTGCCAGCCAGTACCCTGCTGGCAGAGGCAAACTTCAGCAGGAGCTCAAAACCCAGTTCTAGCAGAGAATCACAAGGTTACAATCCACAGCAGGGAGCACTTGCTCCGACACAGAACCTGACCAGCCTCAGCACAAGGTGCTGCTGGACACGTCTACAGGAATTTCCTTTGCTTTTTAAATGCAGGCATGCACGTCCACAAGGGCCAACCCAGGCTGTCCTACCTTTAATAACTCAAGAACTCAGGACCTTTAATAATAAAGTTCATTTCAGACTACAGTTTGGCCTCGCCGTGTGAGTGACAGCAAGGGCAAGGCGCGGCTACAAAGACGCGAACCCGCAGCGCCTGGCTCTGCGGCTGCTGCAGCAACGAGCCCACGGGAAACACAAAAGTCATCCCAGGGCAGCAGCAGTGGCAGCTGGAGCTCTTTGCTAATTGCTGAGGACAAGCAGGGACCTGCCATTTGCTTGCTGCCTTGCTGTGTCTGTGTGTGGGAAGGGTGAGGGCACGCTCGCACTCTGCCTGGTTTGCAAACAGCACAGGGGGAAAAGTTCAGCTGGAAAAAAGCAGCTACATATGAGGATTAGTAACACAGCTTTCTTCTTAACTGCAGCTACTGAAGACTCCAGAGATGTGCTTGCCTAAGCAGGTGATGCTCTGAGCCATTTAATGGTGCTGGCCCAAAAGCAGCTACCAGGCCCTGCGACACCTGGGGAGCGAGCAAGGCCAGAGCGCCTCCAGCACGCTCAGCCCCTGCTCCCAGCTACTCCAGCAGCGTGTGAACACCAGGAATGTGGCATGGCCTGAAAACACACACATCCCCATCTGCTTGTGCAACAGCCAGAGCAGCAGTGGCACATGGAGGGGCTTCTTTCTTTGGGGAGGCCAGAGTGTTTCTCTGACCCTTCTAGCCCTGAGACCATGAGAAGTCTGGATGCTTCCAAGGTGCTCATCTGTTTGTTCACTCCAGCCTCACAAACTGAAGAACTCACTTGAGGAATCCAGAGAAGCTGAGGATTTGTGGCCTCCATGGATGCAAGGACCTGGATCTGCTTCCAGATGCTTCCTCTGGGAGAAGGAAAAGGTGTGAGGGCTCATGCAAACCAACAAAGATTTCCTTATGTATCCCAAGCACCAAATCCACATTCAAAGCAGGCTCTCCGTGGATGCTCTGCACAGCTGGACTCTCACATGGGTTTGTCTGCAGAGCTGTCACAGTCTGAGACTCTGCTTTGCAGCCAGATTTTTGTATTCTGTGCTGATTTCCCAAGGGTCTCCATTTGGGCTTATCATCCCCACGGGGATCAAGAGGACTGCAGCTGCCGTCCTAGCATCTGCAGCCAGCTCTGCTGAGCAGCAGTGTGGTCTGCTGGATAAAGCAGGGGCTGGGAGCCAGGGGCAGGGAAAGCCAGCCCAGCTCTGCCAGGAGCCTCTACTGAGGGCTCAGTCAGGCTGATCAGTGTCTTCAGAGCCATGCCAGGCCTGTCCCAGCCAGGCACTGACACTGCGACCTCGTGTCCTGCTCATCAGCGAGAGCACTGAGGAGCTCTGCGGGTGCAGCAGGCAGAGGAGAGCAGGCAGGGTCCATTCCTCCCACCCCAGCCCTTCCCTGGCTTGTGAAGCTCAGTGCTGAAAGCCTACAGCATCCATGGCCAGAATCAAGTGAGAGGAACGGAATTAAAACAGCCAGGGTAGGCCTACACTGTGGCAAGGGGCAGGTGGCTGAGATATCTCCTCTGCCCCAGCTCCACATTTTGGGACAAGCCTGGGAAGGAGTCCTTCTGCAGAGAAGCCTGGTGGCTGCAGAACCAAGCACTGCTCGCTAGCAGAGCCTGTCCAGTCTCCTGAGTGCTTCTGGCCTTTGCAACCTGTTCTTGGAATTACAATTCCGTGGAATTACAGGTCCAGCATCGGGCTGGAACAGCCATACCAGAGAGTGGTAGCCACATAAGGTGATGCAGACCCATAACTCTGGGTTAAAATCTTGATTAGCATCAGCTGCATTCCTTGTTGTGGTGATCCTGCGATCCACAACTGATGCACACTTCATCTTTCACCACCACCTTCTAAATACCTGTATTAATGCCTCCCTGTCCTCCTTCACTCTTTGCTCCATGGTCACTGTGCTCAGATGTGCGGCACAGGCACTGCCCAGCACAGGCATTCAAGCCTGATCAGCAGCAGCAAAGCTTTGTTAGTACAACTCTATAATGATGCCATCCCAACCCCTTCAGTCTGGAGGGGCTGGACCCACAGGAAAGCACTCCTGTCCCCCAGTCACTGCACAGAGCCACAACAACATCACCTGGGGTGCCACTGGAGCCAGGCCACTGGCACATTTCCTTGCTACCACACTCCTCCAGCTGTAATAACACTCCAGTGGAAAAATTATGGATGCACTTTGCCAGGTGCCTGTGTTTGCAACGATGGATTCTGCATCCGGTTATTAACTCTTGCAAAAGCTCAGTGTTATCTTGCATGGAAGTAATATTAAGTTAAACAGCTGTTGATAACTTATCTCCCATTATCCCCAACTTCATTCAAGGCCAATATTTACTCACATCCCAGAAGCACTGCTGCATTCCCAATGGCACTGTTTGTGGAGTCAAATGAGAACAATTTTTAATAGGTCTTAGGTACTCAGAGGACCTCCTAATCCTGAACGTGCAACACGAGAAAACTCTGCAGGGGTTTTACAAGGCCTGGTCACAGTGTACCATCTGCAGAGGAAAGCTAATCTGGAGGAGGAAACCTAACTGGGGGAGGAAACCCAGCTTGGGGAGCATCTCCTGCAGCCACAAAGGTGCTGACCCGAATTCTCCACTGCCTGCATCCTGCCCCAACCACTTGCCATGCTTCTGTTTCTCACCCCTCCTCCCTCAGAAGGCAGGTCAGCCATGGGCCAGCAGATCCCAAAAGGTCCCAGCCACCCGTGTGACCCTTTCACTTCCTTTTTTCATCCTCTAATTCAACCAAAGGATCAGAAGAGACATCCCCTGCCACTCCACTCAGTCACTCAGACTAGTGTAGGTAGGTTACTCTCAGCTGAACAAAATAATTCCCTGGGCCTTCGCTGCGGACACTGTCAGGAGTGTGTCAGGGGTTTGCTTCACAGTATTTTTCTAGGGAGTCCATTCTCTTCTTTATTGCTTTTGCTGATGCTATCACAGTGTGGCAAAGCCTTAGGCAGACTGAGACCCCGCTGTGCTGGACGTGGCAGAGGGAATGATCAGAGAACAGAATTTGCATCCAGAAAAATTAGATCTCTGCAGTATAACTTCTCCCACCATTATCAAAAGGACTGGGATGGAGACTGGGCATTCTGGGATGAGTTCCCAGGCATTTCCCACCCACACAAGCACTGCCAGGCACTCAGCAGAGCTCCTGCTGTCCCTGCCTCAAGTTTTCAGGTGTGGAGGCAGTTTCCCAGTGAGCTGCACAGCCTGGGCTCCACTGACGACCTCTGCTCTCCTCGACACCACCACTGGTCCACACTGCAATGAGAAATCAGATGGTGGCGACCACTGGGCTGTTTTATGATGCCACTGGAGCTGGTGGAGTCAGCAGGGCTGAACCCTGATCTGTGAGCAAGCGGCAGCCCTTGGAGTGGCCAAGGACTGGCAAGAGACCGCAGTTAATGCTGAGTCTAAGCTGCAGGTGGCAGGTACATTTTAAGTGTGTCCCCTGACTCAGTACCCAGCTGTGGTGAGTTTATAGCCTTTGATATTGCCACATTCATCATAAGGAATCTCCCAGTTCCTTGGAAATACAGCATCAAGCTCTCCAGGGCTGGTTTCAGTAGTTTTATTCCCAGGTAATAGCCCTCTCCCTCATTTATAGCTATGTCTAGACACATGGTGAAGAAGGTGCTATAAAGGCTTGATGGAAAAACCCTGTCTACCTCCTAATTCCTGCATTTCACATCCTGAGCGTGCACAGAGTACATGGTTTAAAGGCTGTGCCCACACACCTCCCCATGCCACCAGCCCTGTGTGACAGTAGCTCGCTGTCCCTGGCACGGGGACACAGCTGGCCCAGCCCAGAGCGTGGCAGGGGCAGGAGGCTCTTTGCTCAGGCCCTACAGGAGGGAGACTCATTGCTCAGGTCCTACAGGAGGCTCTTTGCTCAGATCCTACAGGAGGATGTTTGCTCAGATTCTACAGGAGGCTCTTTGCTCAGGCCCTACAGGAGGCTCTTTGCTCAGGCCCTACAGGAGGGAGACTCATTGCTCAGGTCCTACAGGAGGCTCTTTGCTCCTACATTCTGCCTCAAGAAAATGGCCAGGTGAGAGGGAAAGAAGGATGAGAGGCTGCAAATCCCCTTGGGAAGATGCAGCAGGAGCGGCTCTGCTCCTCATGGCATTTCTCAGCACTGCCCTTCCGAGCACCAGGGCAGTGTGGAGAGGAAGAAATTAAACTCGTATGTAAACAAGAGGAAGGAGAGGATGTGTTTATTCCTTTTTTGGGGATGCTGATTCAATATTAGTCAAAACCAGGAAAATTAACATAATGGGATAAAATCCTACAATGTTCAAGGCCTCTATGAATGCCAAAAAAATCATTCACTAGGTTTAAATACTGTGTTTAATGCACCCATAATTCCAGTGGCATAATTCCTTGTGCAGAGTGAGTCTGACTATCTGTTTTACATCTCCCCAGGGCACTGGAAACAACTGGGGCCCCTCAGCAGGGTGAGAGTGGTCAGGGTGAACACATGCTGAAACCTGGGGATGACCCCATGTCCCTGAGACAGGGCACATCACAGGCAAGGAGAATTAAATCACAGCCCCATGGAAGATGATAGTAGTGCTGACCAGGACCAAGCACACATGGGAAGGGGCTTGGGATGGGGCTGATCAGCAACATCCCACCTCAGCCAAAACACAGAATCACAGAATCATTTAGACTGGAAAAAGCTGCTAAGGTTGTGGAGTCCAACCACTAACCTAGCACTTCCAAATTCACCGCTGAATGACATCCCTAAGTGGCACATCATTTAAATCCCTCCAGGGATGGTGACTCAACCACTTCCCTGGGCAGCATGTTCCAGTTCTTGACAATCCTTTCTATGAAGAAGTTTTCCCTAATATCCATCCCAAACCTCTCCTGGTGAACCTTGAGACCATTTCCTCTTGCCCTGTCTATCTTATTACCTGGAAGAACTGGGCAACTCCCACCTTTTTAGAGCCTCTTTTCAGGTGGTTGTGGAGAGCTGTAAGGTCCCCAGTGAGCCTCCCTTTCTCCAGCCTGAGTCCCCCAGCTCCCTCAGCCACTCCTCATCAGATCTGTGCTCCAGACCCTTCACCACCTTTGTTGTCCTTCTCTGGATTTTCTCCAGCACCTCAATGTCCTTCTTCGAGTGAGTGGCTCAAAAAGGAACTCAGACAAAGCAGAGGCAGTCAGCGACTGATGGTGAGTGAGCCTGTGACCCACCTGGGGTGACTCTGCTGCCAGCAAAGGTGGTGGTGCCAGCTGTTGTCGACTGCTTTTCAGCTCTTATGTGTATTAATGCACTGCACAGCACTTGGAGCCTTCAAGATAAAAGGTACTTTCACCAGCACTTCAGTGGCTTGTTTCCTATTATAGGTCTGGTTTTGACACTCCCCCACCCTCTTATCTAACTTTCTCTACAAAGCTCTTCTCACTTTTTCATCTCTCTTCTGTGGTCCCTAGCCAGGGAAAAAAACAAAACAACAAAAACAATACCAACATATTTGTTTCCTTTTAGGAGAGCTTGAGCTTAGTCAGACACAGAGATCTAGAGAGAGGAGACTTTCACAAAGGTGATTCTATAACAAAAAATATGCATACTTTGCTGTAAACTCCTCTCTTCAAATGGCTTGGTACTTAAGGAAAAAAGGCCTTTGTTTTTTCTCTTTATGTTTTTAACGAGCCTAGTGAATGTTTTAATTAAGTTGGATAGAAATTTTCACAGTGACTTGATGTGAAAATGTGAGCCTTTAAGAGTCACCTTTGATGCTTGAGTTATGTTTTAAACACTTGATGAGTCCTGCAGAGATGGTAATCCTTTTAGCATAGCTAATAGCTGTTGCTGGAGTGCTCCTGAAATCCTGTTTTGTTTCTGTCTTCCGGGCTGGAGGCTCCTCCAGAATGGCAGCAGTCCACCCTAGAGCTGTTTGCAGCTGCCAGACCCTGGAGCCCCGCCACCACTGAAGACCCCAGGGCTGGTGGATCTCTTCTGGGAGCCACAGGAGCCTTCCCACACACATAACAGGGTGATGCTGGACAGCTCCAGGATCCCCCGGCAGGAATGCCACATCTCAGTGGCATTTCAGAGTAGTGCCAGGGGAGGTCAGAGGAATTTATGAGCCCCCCTCCTCCTCATCAGCCTTCTGGATGGGTCACCTGCAAAAGCTGGTGCAGCAGGAGCTCAGGAATGATCCCCCGACCCTGCACTCAGCAGTGGAGCACACACCACAGCCTGTGAGTGCCATCCTCTGCTGTGTTCAGTGTCGCTGCCTTAAAATAAGACTTTTCATTATCAAATATTTTGAGTTCAGTTCTCTCCAGATTTGGCAAGCCACCCCACACCTTGTAAACAGGCTTTCCTCTGCTCTCTAGCTCTGGATTTGCTTGAAGGATAGGTAGCAAACTGACTTTGGGGAAATGCAAATGCTTTCCACAAAGGATGCTGCAGGGAGAGATGAAAGCCAACTCCATTTGCATTAGTTCTGTAACTGGATGTTTTCCCTCTCCCGTTTAGACTGTAGTTCACACACACACACACATACACACATTTTCACCACTGAGCTGTTTGTTGTCAGCTGCTCCTCCCAGGAGTTTTGAAGAAATCCCCATTTACACACAAAGCTACTTGTCAGGGCACCGGCAGCAAGCTGCCCAGGCAAAAGGAGCATCCCGGGAGCCGGGATTCAGCAGAGCCCTGCTGTGGCCTTTTGGGCAAGTGCCACCTTGCTCTGTACCCCTGTGCACACCCCAAGCCTGCAGCAGCAGCAGCAGGACCCTCCTGCACTGCCCCGGGCAGCACTGCTGTCAGAATAACTACAAGAAAACCAAGCCAAGGAGCTCCAACCCAGTGCACAGGCTGTGCTTTTAGGTGTCCCACAGCAAAATAGCAAGCTGTCCGTTTGTTAAAGCTGAGAAGCAGACACAGGAAAGCACTCTCTCTCTCTCTTTCTCTGGATCCATGAGCCAAATAACAGAAGGAGCAGGGCTGTCTCGCAGGTTGGTGTGTGCCCGGCACTCCTGGGCATGGATATTCACCCCACTGCTGCTGCCTCTCCACAGCAAGGGCCCAGATCCACCTCTGCGTTTCCTCTGAAGAGCCCCTTGGAGTGCCTGCAGGGCACAGCAAGGCACCAGAGCCCCACCAGGACACAGAGAGGCAGCACTGGGTACTCGGTGCCAGATCGAGCTCCAGCTGAGCTGTTGTGCCAAGCCGTGCTCACTTCCCTCAGCAGACCGCTCTGAGACCCTCCTCCACCATTTGCACGGCTTTTTGTACATATTCCCTTTATTATTTTTAAAGGGAGCAGGGGATGCGTCTCTGGCAGCAACCAGAGGAGTTTAAGAACAGTTATGCTCAGGCAGCCTTTGAAGCCACCAAGGTAAAGGGGATGGGGCTGGAGATCCTAGAACAGCTGGCGTCCTAACCAGAAGCGTTTCTGGCTTAAACAGGCAGCCAAACATCTGCTTTCATTCTGACAGCAAGAGCTTTGTGTTGGGAAACAGATAAAAACCCAGGGAAACCGATAAAAACCCAGTTTATATTCAGTCCCGTCTACTCTTGGTTGCAGCAAAACCCGTAGAGAGCCCTAAAATTGCAGAATCTGTGCTTATTTCGCCTTATGTCAGTGATGCTCAGGAGAAGGGGATTTCTGAAGGAGGATTTTTGCACGCAGTGATCAGATCCCTGTACTCACATCCGTTCTTGCAGATAAACCCAGGGCACCCTTAGGTACACAACAGGGAGCTGGGGGAAGCCCGGTGCCACCTGCGATCCATGATCCATGCCCACAGGGCAGACATCCCGCAGCCGGGATGCAGCCCCAGGCAGACCGAGGAGCCGCGCAGGACCCGCGGGGCACAGCAAGCTTGGGAGGTGTGGAGGGGATGCTGCCGGGACTGGGCAGCCCACGTGAAGGTGGCTCACAGCTAGAGCCACCCAGGCTCCCGGCACAAACCACCACGGGACACCTAAATCCTCGTGGCAGCTGTCCGGCTGCCCAAGGAGAAGTGTGACAGCGGCATGTCCAGAGGGAGGACTCCGGATCTGACGCGTCCCCGGAGCAGCAGCACAGGAGCAGGCTCCCCAGGCGATGCGCTGGGCTGAGCACACCTTCCCTTCCGCAGGGCAGAGCCACAGATCGATACCCCACGCCCACGGGAAGTCACAGCTCAGGCGCACAGCCCGTCTGCACGATCCATGGCGACAGTCTGCCACCGTGCAGGGAAAAGAGGGAAAGGGCTGCAAACAGGGATCTTCCACGCACAGGGAAGCGCCCCGGTAAAATCCGCACCCGATGGCACCGGCAAGGCAGGACCCCAGCAGCACCCCCGGCCCTTGGGGCACATCAGCTGTGCCGTGGGCAGCGCCTCCGCGGCCGGGGTAGGAGGGGGAAAGTCCCACTCAGAACGTGTTCAGCACTCTCAGGGAAACCCGACCCCCTCCTCATGTCCCCGGCTGTGCTGCCTCTCCCGTGGGCCATGTCCCCTCTCCCACACTCGCTTTCTGAGGTCGACTGCGAACGGAACGCGTTCCCGAGGCGGAAACGGGAGCGTCCCGAGCCTCCCGGCACTCAGCCCTGCCACAAGGCTGGAAGGAGTCCGCGTTCCCTGTGGAGAAGCGAGCTCCAAAACCTTGCTCAGCCTCCAGCCGAGGCCTAGCGGGGAGCATCCCCAGGAGCGGGACGGGCCCCGCGGGGCGAGACACCCGCACCCTGAGCAGCAGCGGGCTCCGGGCAGGTCCTTCGGGGCTCCCCCGTGCCACCGGTCCCTCCCGGGGCTCCCACCCCGAGGCCAGGTTCCCCGAAGCCAAGTTTGGTCCAAGAGCAACAGAACCTTCTCCCGCAGCAGCCGGAGCAGCCGACTCCGCTCTCCCCCTGGCCCCTCGGCACTGCGGCCGGTCCCGAGCGGGACCCCGGGCCACGCCGCTGTCCGGCCGGGGGCTCGGGGCTGCGGGCGCAGCGGGGAGCGGAGTGGAGGGCGAGCGGCGGGCGGGGGCGCGCAGCCGGGGCAGCCCCTTCGCCGCAGCATCCGCCGCGGTCCTACAGGGACCTACAGGGTCCTACAGTGCCCGCTGGGACCGCAACGGGGGAAACTTGTGCCGCGTCCGGAGCCCGGCGAGACGATACCGCGGCGGATGAGGGGGGATGCGCGGCGGGCACGGCGAGGCCCCCGGGTGCCGCCGGCCGTGCCTTACCTGCCGGGCCGCTCCGGAGGCTGCAGTCCGCGCCGTAAATCCGTGTGCCGGGTGCGGAGCCGGGTGCGGCGCCGGGCGGG
>JAYDZK010000006.1:30290819-30302388 GCA_034509185.1 Euphonia xanthogaster | reverse complement strand
CCCTCCCTTCCTCCCTTCCTCCCTTCCTCTTCTTCCCCTTTGCTCACTTACCAGGGTCTCCCTCCCTGGAATTCCTTCCCCCTGCTCCAAACCCACCCCTGTGGGATGCAGCCTGTGGCCAGTTCACAGCTCTGCACAGCTGTAGGGACGAGACAAAGCCACCTCCCGGTTGTCCCCAAGCTGTCCTCGCAGCTCAGCCACCCCCAGAGAGGTGCCACCCCCCGGAGCAGGGGCTGCCTGGGCACGCCGTGCCTCTGCATGCCAGGGACGCCATGGGAGGAGCAGAGAGGGAGAGGAGGATTATTTATAGCTGCAGGAGCAGTTCCAGGGAGCTGTGTGCAGGAGCTGGCAGGCTGCTGGCTGTGCAGGCAGTCACCCAGCACTGGGATGGGGGCTGGGAGCACACGCTGGCATGGAGGGCAAGGCTGTCCCGGAGGGGCCATGCCCCAGCAGCTGGCTGGCTGCACTCTGGAGAAAAAGCAGGAATAGTCAGTGCCCATCCCTGCCTTTCCCACCTCAGTACAGCTCCGGGTTCCAGTCCCCAGTACCCCATGTCAGCTTCCTTCAGAGGGGGAAAATCCCCTTTGCTGCTTTCTTGCCCTCTTGGACAAGAGATTTGTTCTGTTCATCACTTCTGCTTCCCAGACCAATTTGCTGCTTTTCACATTGATTGCTGTCTATTTTCCCACTCTGCCTGTTGCTGGATTTGGGGTTTTTATTGCTAATTACTCTTCTTGCTTCTCTGCTGGGGGAAATACTTCCCAGTCCATTTTTAACTGACATTAGGGCATTAAACAATATTTACTAGAGATAAACATTTTTAAATCAGTCAGTTTGGACAGGCTGCTTTGGCTTGCAGCTCTTGTCAGAGGCTAGTGATGCCCTGAAGTACTCTCTTGTACCCAAACCTGTCAGGGCTGAGACAAGGCACAGTCTCACTGCAATTTATGGTTTGGAGACCAAATGGCTGTGTAGGGAATGCACGGCTGGGGACTGCGGGCGAGACAAAAGCTCCCTGCAGAAGCCCAGGCAGCTGCAAAGTTGGGCTATATTTAATTTCAAATGCCTGGAGGGTTCCTGTTTGATTTCTGGGAGGATTTCAGGCTGAGAGCTAATAGGGATACAGCTGAGGAACATCTAAGGCTCTTTGCAAACAGCGTACAGGTGCCTGCTGAGCTTTTCAGGGGAAGCTGGGATGGTGCTGATTTCTCTGCTCAGCGAGGAGTCCCAGGCAGGAGCAATGCCAGGGGAAGGCAGATTGCACAGGCCAGGGTGACTCCAGCACCACACAACCCCCAGGCAGGGCAGTGGGCAGGCAGGCATCACTTCTGGCAAGACAAACTGCCCAGGGACAGCCTTGGAGGCAACCAGTGGCCTTTTGATGCACTTCAGGAAGAGACAAATTATTCAGGCCCAGAGATGTCTGGGTCACAAGAACTTCTCTTTTGTGAGGGAGATCCATTAGTGAGGTTTATTACTCCAAAACCCTGGCTGAAGCTGTCAGCCAGCCAAGCCCTGGAGCTGCTGGCCTTGCTCCTCGCTGGGCTTGCCCAGGCCCAGGAGGGCTCTGCACATCAGTGCTCCTGCCCCTTGGGGGCTTTGCAGCCACTGGGAAACTTAAAGAAAAGAGGTTGGGAAATCTTGCCAAACTCTCTGGTAGAAGGTTGCAAGCTCAAGCATCAGAAATTAGGCAGGGCTAGTTTTATGGTAGTTGGTTTGACCTCTGTTCTGCCCCCATCTACACTGCCATGCAGTGTTTAGTTAAATGATCACTCATTCCTTCCTCCTGGGGCTTTTCTCTCATTGCAGTGCACATGGAGCAAAATGAAATTGCGCGGGAACCACAACTCTGGCCTTTCCCAACATTCGAGTACTTACCTTGCTGCCCGAGCCATGGTTTTTTTAGCAGAGCTTTTTTGTCTGTAGGATCTTAAATGATTTGGTATCAGTTGCAGTCCCACTGAACTCAGTGAGAATCAGCTCCTGGCTGTAAATGAGCTGCACATGGCATTGCTACCTTGCCTCCCCCAGTGCGAGGCTTTGCATGTGGTGGGGCTTTTCTATTAAAGCAGCCTGGCTGGTAACTGCCCCAAGAGGCTCCTGATTCACATGCTGCAGACCAGGCTTCTGCACTAAAAACTCATTTAAAGTTCCCTGGCAAAGTGCATGAGTCAGAAAAGCTAAATTGTGTTACTTCTGTCTGGAATGTCCCGAGGATGAGCAAGGCCAGGACGCTGCTCTGGGTTCCATACCCTGCTCTGTGCTAATGTGCACTAATTTTCCTGGGGAGCTGGAGATATCACTGTTGAGCAGGGCTATTACAAATAGGTTCCCGGAGCCTTGTGCGGGGGAAAATGGGTTTATTTTCTGCAGAGAGCATGGTGAATTTGCATCTCAATGAATGCTTTTTCCTTGAAGGAATATTTCATTATAGGAGAAATAAATTCTTCACATGGGTAAACTGCTCCAGCCACCTCACCTATGGGATGTGTTTTCCCAGAGGTTGCAGCCTCATCCCAGAGGTGCTGGCTGGGAAGCCCTGGCCTGCTCTGTGCTCTGACTGCACTGCACAAGGGGCTGGGCTGGAGATGACTTCTCTGATGGGCAGAGCTACCCAGTGTCTACCTGAGGCTGAAAATACCCCAGCAGCTGGAGCCATGAGGGGCCCGAGAGAGGGGGCTGGGAATTTTAGCTGCATGGGAAGACGTGGCTCTGGAAAGCAGCAGATAATGGTGGTGCTGATGAACTGCATGAATCATTTAGAAGGATGTAATCTCATGCCATATGTTACGTGTCAGTATGTGGAGAACGTGTCACATCCATTAGGAGAATAATTGCACAGTTCATCTTTTTTTTTGGAAAAAAAAATTAAAATCATTCCTAGACTCAGCAGCATTTGCAGGGCAGAGCCAGGCTGTGTTCCTGTGGTGGAGACTGGGTACCAAGGGCAGGCACCTGAGGAAGCATCAGGCTGTGTCAAAGAAGAGGAGAAAGCAACAGCTGGGTGGGAAGGAGGGAGAGGAAATACTGCTTCAGAAGGCCAAGAGGGCTAAATAAAACATGAGCCTTTCCCTGGGAGGAGGTCAGGATGGATGCCAGGCCCAGGGTGTAGGAAAGGCAACGGCTTTTGAAGACTCACGTCTTCCCCATTTCCAGCCAAAACTGCTCCAGACTCTGAATTTTGTTAAGGCTTTCCTGTGAGATGAAAAGCAGGCCTGCTGCTAGAGACGCCCCCCTTGCCAGGTAGGGCTCTGCAGCCGTGAGCCCTGGGGAGCAGGGTGGGTGACACAGGCACAGGGTGAGCACCTGTGTCCCCAGAGGACTCCCACGCTGTGGGGCAGTGGGGGCTGGCAGCTCCTGTGGGCAGCATGTCCAGCAGGGATGGCTGAGCTTGTGGCCCAATTGTCCTCCCATGGGTGCCAGGGCTCGGCCAGGAATTAGTTTTCATTAGCAGTTTTCCAGGCTTTTAGGCAGTCAAGCAGCCATGCCTGAAAGACTCTGGGGTGAGCTGTCATTACTGCACAAAGGTAGCTAAGCTCCCAAATCCTATTAGTGCAGAGGAGAGAAGCACTGGGAATGACCTGAGGCAAGGCAGAGCCCAGCTGTGACAGCCAGGGAAGAGCAGCATCACCTTCCTCACACCTCTCTCACCCCACACCAGCAAGGCTGATCGTTCTTTCTCCCTCAGGCAGCTGACCTGGTGCAGCCTGCACCCCTCCAAAGCTGCCTGACCTCTGTGGTACCCAGCATCCTCGCTGGGACTGCCCATACCATCCACCTCCTGACACCATTCCCCAGGCTCCTCTGCCTGCTCCTCCCTCCCCAAGTGCCTTTATACATGGAGGAGCTAAAATCCAGCCCCAGGCTCCCCATCAAGCACGGCTCTCCTGCTAACATTGGCTAGGCAGGTGAAGGTTACTGTGCAAATTAACTATATTTAGCCCCCCAGGTTTTTGCAAGACACTTGATTCAAGCATTGCATGACATTTCTATTTTTAAATAATAATGCTGCCTAACATCAATGAAGCTTAAGTCAAGAGGCAGAAAAATTGGCCAGGCTGGAAACTGCCACGAGCAGGGAGGGAGTCATCACCCATGGCTGCTGCCCCTGGCCCAGGGAGGCCCCAGGATGTCCCAGGGCAGGGGCAGGGAGCGATGCCAGGTGGTGAGCAGTGCCCAGGGGTGGTCCTGTGGGCAGGCACAGACCCTCACACACACACACACACACACACACACACACTCAGCTGCTGGATGGGACAGGGCTGCAGTTTCACTCCAGGAGGCAGAAGGAGGGCTCCTGTGCACAGCCTCTCCTGTCTTGTGCTGCCCATCTCACTGCAGGAGCTTCCTGCCCTCTCTGCAAGTCCTGCTAGCAGCACTCACTGAGATACTTCAGATTTCTCGGGTCTAACTCACCCCCCTGCTCTTCCTCCTGTCCAACAGCATTAGCCCATGAGGCTTTTAAAAGTGCAGCAGCAGCATCAGGACACCTTCAAAGTAACACATTCCCTGCAGTGAGCAGGCAGCAGCTCCTCTTCCCAAAAATCCCAAAAACCAGTCAGAGATGCTGAATTCCTCCCAAAATGAGAAGCCCTGTGGGACAAGGCTCTGCTGAGCTCCCACACTGAGCTTCCACTCTCCAGCACTGACTTTTGGGTCCAAAGGGCTGAAAAGAGTCACAAAAAGGAACGGTGGCTGACTTTTCTCTCCAAGCAACTTTTATACTTCTCTGATGGCCTGGAGTGTCTCTTGGGCTTTTAAGCGACAAACTGACAAAAAAACCCACAAAACCCCAGAAAAGCTGGTGGGGTTTGCCATTTTTGTTTCCCTCTTCATGGCAGAGCCCTACAAAGGGCTCAACAAGCCCCTGCCCATGGCACAGGGGAGCAGTGTCTGTCCTGCATCTCAGCTCCTAAACTGGGGAGATGGGAAAGTTTTCATTCACCTGAAATTCCAGCAGAATTTTGAAGAAGAAAATGCCGTTACCTGGGAGAGACTGTGGCTGGAGATGGAGAGCAGGGACCAGCTGGGAATTTGCCAAGGAAATGCTTGCCTGTCAGAGACATGTGGGGCTTCCTTTTGGGCCCACCACCAGACCAAGATTTTGGGGAGCAGGTGCCAATATCACACCACCCAGAGCCCTTTTATTTTGCATTTCCCACCCTGACAGTGCAGGTGAGGCTGGAGAGGGGAGGACAAAAGCACAGGCATGTCTAGTGAGCTTTCTGACACTTCCTGCTTGTTATACTCTCTGTCAAGTGATTTTCTCCCCCAGCAAGTTCGAGGCAGCGTGCTGTGCAGTGAAGAATACAATAAAATTGAATTATTCTGGCGCGAGAAGTTTCCCTCCTCCCCATTTGTCAAGCTTTCTGCATCTCATTCCAGAGCAAAGAAAAATCACCCAGCAATCCATCAGGAAGGGGAAAAACCATGAAACGTCCCCAGCAGGTGTGTTGGATGGCACAGCACCTGAGCAGTCCCCAGGTGCTCAGGCTCCCTCACAGGTTCCTGCATTTGCTCCAGCCCCTCCCTGGAGCTGTGCCCCTCTGGCCCCAGTGCCAGGTGATTTCTGACAAAAAAATCTGCAGTGGGATAGCTTGCTGTGTGCTGCAGGCCAGTGCCAGGTGAGGCTGTTCCAGGGGCAGGTTTCCATTGCCCCCAGAGGGACTGGAAGGGGGATGGTGTTGCAGATGTTGTGCTCTCTGAGCTTCCCCCTCCGCGTGCAGCGTGCCAGGGAACTCAGCTGCAAAGATGAATTTCATATTGATTTCTATAGCTCTGCTGAAATTCTTTATTAGGGAGCTGAGCAGCACACGGTGATGGAAAACTGCAGGGATGGCTTGAACTGCTGAAGGGTTTTCTGAAAATCGACAAGAGACTGGAAAAGCCACTGAGGAGGAGGAAAATACTCTGCTCTAAAAGGCACAAATGGGGAGATAAAGAGTTTTGCAGGCTACATGTTTCTTCTTTATTCTGAAGGGAAATTATACCCAAATTCACATCTTCCTCCAGCAGCTTTTGATGAAGTAGCAAATTTTGAATTGAACGACTGCATTAAAAGGTGCCCAACCAGCTCTGTTCTGCTTTACCACACCTGTTTTATCTGTGAACACAAACCAAGGACTTTCTTTCCATTTCCATTTTTTCTTTTTTTTTTTTCCTTCTGGGACTAGAAAAGGTCAAACTCATAGTTTGTTTGAACTTCATAGAAGAAGCTGTACTGGACTTAGCAGGTGTCCTGGGGGACACCTTCCTTCAGGAAGCAGCAAGACGTGGCTCAGGGGCTGGAGGGGTGAAGGGCTGGGGAACAGGACAATTCAGCCCTCAAGGCAGGACCAGGAGCTGGACTTGATGGTCCTTGTGGGTCCCTTCCAACCCAGGATATTCCAGGATTCTGTGGTTCTTTAAGCAGAATATCAGCAATGCCAGAAAACTTCATCCTTTCCTTGCAAACAGGTCGACTTTGCCTGCTAAGGTTTATTTTCCTGCCCACCCTTCCAGCTCCCTGTGTCTCCTGCAGTGCAGTTCATCTCTGGTTGAGCCAGCTGGCAGGAGTTCCCTTTGACAGCCTGAATCTGTCAGCAGCAAAATACCTTGAACTCTGGAAGGTGTCATTAGAGACACTAAAGAAAAATAAAGGGGCTGTCCTTTCAAATATTTTTTTTTTTCTTAAAAAGAAAAGTCACAAGCCTTTTTTCTGTTTAATTAAATGTAAAAGTCAGTGCTTTTTGGTTTGGTCTGTGTACTGATGTTCTTAAAAATTGCCTTTTAGAGAGGTGCTTTGCCCTCACCCAGTGATGGTGCCTAGGGCTCTGCCTCAGCACCGCTTTGGTTTCTCTTGGTGCAGAGCTGGACAAGCCAACAAATTTCCACTCTTTTTCTCCTCCAATAGTTTTGAAGGGTAGGAGTAACCTGTCATGGTTATTTTTTGTCATTGTCAACAAAACAGAACACTTCTTCTGTGGCTTGCAAGCAGCAAATAATAATGTCATACCATTATGCAAGAAACCATTTCTGTGACTGCTAAATGGAAGAGGCTTCCATTGCGACCAGTTTGTCACTATCCTTAATGACTTCCTTTGAATGGAACCAAGAATTCTATTGCTTCAAAAAAAGGAAAGATTATTGGGGGCAGGGGGAGGGAGGGTGTCACTGAATGCATCACCGCTTTTTTCCTCTTCCTTGGACAAGAGGAGGCAAATCCAACATTTTAAATTCTCTTCCGAGACCTTTGGCCAAAGGTTTCCCTCATGGGCAGCAATGCTCAGGAAGCCCTGGCTGGGAAAGCAATGCCAGGAGCTTTGCTGCTGCCTTCCATCCCTTCCATCCCCTCCATCCTCTCCCTTCTCTCTCCCAGCCAGCTGTGGGGAAATGCTGCTGCTCCTTGGCAGTCACAGGCAGGCACACCACAGCAACCTCTGTGCCCACCAAACCCACTCTCACATAAGCAAGGAGTACACATTAATCTAATTATAAGCATCCTGTTGGAGCAAATATTTAGCTAATGAAATCAAGGTAAGGAAAAAAATAGCTTGTTTAAAGGAGAGCTGACCAGGCTTTATACAAATGACATCCTTCCCAACAGCAAGGTCATTCTCTGAGCTCATGGAGACGTTGTGTCCCCAGCGTGGCTGCTCTGGCTGGCCAGGTACCTCAGCCATGAGGGACCTCTGCACCCTTGTGCTCACAGAGCAGGACCAACTAGGCCCACATATCAGTGATGCTGGTTTAGTTTTGCCCTTTTTTTCTTTTATATATTCTTTGTATCCTTTACACATATACGTGTGGCTTTGTAGCTTCATATTGTAGCTCAGTTTCAACCCTTTCCTAGGCAGGAAGACAAAACAAATTCCAGGATCCCTGTGCTATCTTGGTTCTCCTCAGAAACCCAGGCTGAATCCAGCTTTCCAAGATAAACTTTTGTGAACAGGGGCTGGATCTCATCCTAAGTGGGGAGAGTGTAGAAGGGCCAGAGAAAAAGGCATCACCAGAGGCGACATCTGGGAAGCACGAGCCCTTCCAGGGCTGCCACAGCCAGAGTGCCTCAGCCCTAAGAAGCCACGAGCAGGGCCAGAAGGGGTCTGTCCTGGCACCCAGCCCCCAAGCATCACCCAGAGGGGCCAGGACCTCCCCCGGGGTTTTCTCTATTGGGCTGGGCTGGCTCCACTCATGAAGCTTGATGATTTCTCCTGGTATTTCATGTTTCTCTGCAGCCCCAAATCACACCTCAGTGAGGGTTGGAAGAGCCATTGCTCTGCCATGTTCCCTGCAGGACCAGTTCTCTGCAGCCCTCACAGACCCCAGGCAACAAATGAGAGGGACTGTCCACAGGGAAAACAAGAGCAAAGCCTTTCTTGGAGAACTGGCCTTAACTGCACACTAAATTTGGGTTAATTATGAACACATGCTCCAAGATAAAACTTGAAGGAAGAGCTGAGCATCAAATACACAATGAATCTAATTAACGTGAACACAGCTAATTAGATTTGAATCTGTTCACAATATTGCATATGTGCTCGAAACTGCTGGCTTTATGGGAGTAATTAAAAAAGTTAAGTAGGGTTGGATTCACAAATTCAGCAGCTCCAATGATTTCTTTTTAGGCATGTGGTCTTTCCATATATTGTAGTTTTATTTTATTTCTTGAAGAAGCTGTTACTTGTGGATCATTTGTTCCCCCAGAACCTGACAGATTGGAGTTCCCAGAGGTGCTGCTGCTGTTCCTGTACAGGGAGGGGGGGATCTGCAGGAGGAGCCATTTGGCACATCCATTTCGGGGAAAAAATGTCTCCTGCCTGGGAGATTGCCTGCAGAGCAGCAAGGGAAGGAGCCCAGCAGCTGTTTGGCCAGCTTGGGATGGTCAGATCCAAACTTGGCTCCCAGGGGTTTCCCAAGGTTGGGAAGGATGAGCTCAAACAGCTGCTGCCCTTGCAGGCTGTCCTCCCTGCCACGAGCCTGCCACACTCTGGAGCCTGGGCTGTGGCTGCTGAGCACATCTGGGAGGCACTGGAAATGTCCCAGGGGCAGCCCAAGTGATGGGAATTGGTATGGGGCAGCTCTGCTGGGGGAGAAAAGGCAGCTCCAGGCTCAGGGGATATTTTAGTGATGGGAATTGGGTTGGGGATGTAGCTCAGGCTCTCAGGAAGAATCAGCAGCTGCTCTCCGAGGCTGTGGGGGGAGAAGCTGGTGAATTGATGGCTGAAAAAAAGATGTTTTGCTACTTCTCATGGTATCTGTGGGTTAAGCAGCCTGCTGGGACAGCCCCTCTCCCTGGGAGAGAGCAACCAAGGGATGGAGCCTTTTGGAGCCCCACTGGGCTGAGCCCACAGGTGAGGATGCTCCTGGAGAAGGGCTGTGTGGGACAGTCAGCAAATTCCACTAGTCCAGCCCAAAGGGCAGGGCAGCTCCTGGGGTCCCTTGCAGTGTGCTGCTAGTGATGGAGAGGGTCCCTGCATGTCATGGAAGTACATCTGTTAAATGAGATGTACCACAGATCTTAGAAAGGCTTAGCCCCCTAATGAAATTGGACTGAGTCCTTAAAGCTGTTTCTTTCACAATTTCTTTCTGTTTTTTTACATCAATTCTAAAGGTGAGACTTTTTAAAATGAACTGTGCTTTTGGTCTGTGTTTTATGCTTCTTACTCCTGCTGCTGCTTTTCACTGTCACAGAAAGACTGCTCTGGTTAAGGCTCCTGTCAGTCTCTTTGTAGCTGGAAATCCACTGCAGCTGATGCTGTTGCTTAAAGGTTGCCCTTCTGATCTCATCCTCTGATCAGTGGATCCAGCCTAGACCAAAGCCTTGCACAAACTCTGCACAGTGTGCACAGCCCCTGATCTGCAGTTCGTGCCCCATTCCTGCTGCTTCAGGAGCCTCCTGCCTGCTTCTGGAGCCTGGTTTTGTTGTGTCATACCTGAGGGAAAAATCAGATTTTTGCTCAAGCTCAGTGTTTACAAGGAGGAAATGAACAGAGCGGGGGATATGCAATGGAAACTTGCCTGGGAATTTTGGACACTAGCACATCCAGCAGAGGCAGTTGGCTTTACTTAATTAAAATGATCGTTGTGCTGAGATACCTAATTAGATTCAGGCACCTGTAGCCAAACAAGCACAGTACTGTGCCTTGGCTCTGGTGGCAGTGGTGCTGCTCTCCCTCCTGGCACCGTGTCAGATGGATGCTCTGCTTCACTGGGCTTCTGCACCTGGTGGGCCCTTCTCAGGGGCAGCCCTGCAGAGCAATTTTCCAGCAGAGACAAAAATTAACTCGACCTTTTGCGTGCACCTTTCAGCCAAAGTGCTCGAGAGTTTGGGTGATCAAGAAAGATCTTCAGTCACTGCCCTGGCAGCAAACACCCAGTGGCCACTGAGACAGCCCTGGCAGTGGCCGTGGCTTTCAGGGAAGTTAGGGTTTTAGAACCCCCAGACCCAAGGTGGGAGGCTGGAAACGTTGGATTCATGGGATGTGTGTCTTGTTGGGAATGCTCAGCTGCACAAACATCTCCAGGGCTGCGAGGAGCTGGGGTGGGCAGTGCTGTGAGCTGGGCCAGTCACTCCTGCTCCTGGGGTGGACAGGGCTCTGAGGTGGCCACGTGCAGACCCTGGGGTTGGTGTCCCTGCCTGCCACCACGGTGCAGAGCTTCCTTCTACCCCTGGCAGCAGATCCCAAGCTGCCTGTGCAGCCCTGGCATTGCACACAGACCCTCCCAGCACCTGTGCTGCACCCTGCAGACTCTGCAGAGCCCTCCCGAGCTGGGACAGGGCTCTCCAGGGCCTGGCTGGGGTGGCTGAGCTCAGCCAGCTCTGTCAGGCCATGTGTGTGGGAGCTGGCTGGACTCAGGACCAGCAGATTGCCAGGTGCTGACACACAGCTTTATCTTCCAATTGATCCAGAGGCAGAGGGAGCCGGGAGTTAATGAAGCTGGCTGTGGATTTAGACAGGTGAGGATTGCTTGTGTTCCCTTAATGGGCATGAATCACCAGGGATGGCTTCCCCTTCCTTGCTGTTGGAATGCAAAAGGCTCCTGCAGCCCCACAGCTCCTCGTGAAGTGCCACAAGGTCATGATGCAGCTTTGGGCCAGGCAGCTGCTGCAAGAGAGACATCCCCACCTCTGGGGATGCTGCACAAAGAGCTCAATTTTGGCTGCTGGGACAGAGAGGGGCACCCCTGAGCTGCTGGAACAATCTCATGTGTCACCGCATCCCGAATTTCACTGCATCCCACCCATCTGTCATGACTTGGCTGCAAGACAGAGCCGTGAATGAGTGATCTTCCCACACAGAGCAGAGCAGGAACAGACGGGAATCCGCCCTGCACTTCCAAAGTGGAGGTTTTGATTACCACAGAGCACAATATCTGACAAGCTCCTTGTGGAGTAATTATTGTTGTGAAAGTAAAACCAGCAGCACCTGCCTTCGCACGTGCTGCGAGCGCTGCTGTGTCAGCACGAGGAGCAGCTCCAAGAGGGGATGTCTGACACAAGGAGGGCCTTTGGGGAGGAGCAGCTCCAAGAGGGGATGTCTGACACAAGGAGGGCCTTTGGGGAGGAGCAGCTCCAAGAGGGGATGTCTGA
>JAYDZK010000006.1:30263168-30273305 GCA_034509185.1 Euphonia xanthogaster | reverse complement strand
CTTTTGAACTCATTACCATACAAAGCAGGGAATGGGATGTACCAAAGTGATGAATATGCATTTGTATTTTGGGTATTCAATACTTGTATAGATGAAAGGACTCTGTGATCACCTGTAAATTGCGGTGTGCATGTGGGAGCTATCCCACAATAAATATGCACTTTCTAACTCTAAACTGGCAGAGAGTTTTTGTCCATCACAGTTGGATATTGGTACTAGATCAATATCCATTTTTTAATAAATCAGTTATAGGATACAAATCATGTGAACAATGCAAATTACCAAAACACCCAGTGCAAACAACTAAATAACTATTTAGTGCAATAGAACACCAGGGGACTGTGGTGCCCAGGCTCACAGGGCTGCAGGGCAAGGTGGGCAGCCCAGGCTGTGGGCAGGGTGGTGGCTGGCACCTGCACCCACACCCACGAGCCCCCAGCACGAGCCTTCCCCGGGTCTGGAGCCTGGCAGCACAGATGGCTCCACAGCTACAGCCAAAACTCATTTATTCTGCAAGCTGAGCTCAGATAAGCCAGATAACATCTCAAGGCCTGTGAAGGGCCAAGGCTGATTTCCATGCTCCCCTAGAAATTTAGTAACTCGGAGTTAACGGGAGCAAACAGGCTCAAACCATGGGCACGAGGATGACAGGCGTCTCCTCCCTCTGCAGAAGCAGAAGCCTCTCAAGGCTCAAATATTGCCTGAAACGAGATTTTCTGTGGTTGGAGGGATTTGCATTTGGGGCTGCACTTGGGGAAGCAGCTCAGAGCTCCCCAGGCTGCCCCTCTGGCCCCTGGGGAGCTGGTGGGGAGGGGGTTCTGCTGCCAGCAGCATCCAGGGCATGCCCATGAGGGCTCAGAGGTGTTCTCTGCCAAATAACAGAGCCCTGGAGTTAAGAACGCAGCGAATAATTCATAGGAAGAAATTAATTATTAAATAACTTCTCATTATTGCCACCCTAATTATTGCCACCGTTAATTTCATACCTAAAAGGTGCTGTAGTGTTCTTGCTGAATCATATCTCCCTCTCAAATCCGAGGGTTTCAACATGTCTGCAGTGTTGGAAGGTAAAAGCAAAGCTGGGGGAGCCAGGGCAGGAACCTCAGGGGCCATTTCACCATTCACTCTTGCAGTAAAACAAATAATTTCGAAAATGCCTTTTCCCCAAACCCTGGGCAATTTCCAACACCTCAAATCACCTTTCTGTACACAACTGCAATATATTGTACCAGAAAGAGCAGTTTGGAAGCCAGAGGGTCAGTCTGCAGGACATGGATCTGTTTGTGGGAAGCCAAAGTTTGTCCAGAGGCTCTCGTGGTGGCCAGGTACTCCTGGGAGCATCCCGGCTGCCTGTGATGCCTGCTCAGCCCTGCCAGGTGGGCTGACCCCCTGGCACCTCTCCCGAGGTGGGTGTGTGCTTTGGCAGCTTCCCCAGCATCGGCCAGCATCTCCTAGGAGTGCTGCTAATGGGCTCCACGTGGGTCCCTGCTGCTGAGAGAAGGAAGGATCATTCTGGGGAAATGGCAGTTTTGCCTGATTTGTGTGAGTTTCCTTGTGCTTTTACGGCAGCCCATAAAATGGATCATCTGTCTTAAAAGAGATGGGCAGATAATCAGCAGCTCAGCTGAGCTCTGCCTCTCGCCCTGCTGCAGGCTGGGGAGCCCGGGAGCACCCGGGGGAGGCTCCACGTCCTGGGCTCCATCTGGGCCCTGCCACTGCTGCATTTTTCACCAGCAGGCTGAGGGATCTGGGGGCTTTTCGGGGAAAGTGCCTGGGTGGGGGGAAATGCTCCTTTCTCCTTAGGAGAGCAGGAGACAGCCACAACTCTATTTTCAGCAGAGGTTTCCAAGGCACTTGTTTACTAGCACTGCCAACAGAAGCTGTTATCACATTGGCACTGCTGACAGCTCTGTCTGCAGCTGATTTTCCAGGGGAAGCACCTCAAAAGTGCTGGAGGCAGTGTGGAAGGGAGAAAGCAGCTGCATGCACTTGAAACCCATAAATCAGCACCTGAGTCAAGGGACACTGCTCTCCTTATCCTTGCTGGACAAAAGCTGTCTCTGCTGACCAGTGCCAGGGGGTCCCCCTGGGGTGCTGCCTGCTCTGGGAGCAGTGCCTGGCAGCTGGATCCTCCCCAGCCATCAGCAAGGTTGGGTGTCAGGGCTGGCCAGGGCCAGGATGATCCCCACTGAGCATCACCTGTCACGTCAGCTGGATCCAAACCTGACCTCCTTGCCGTGCCTGTGGTGTGCAGGGGCTCTGGAGCAGCCCTCCTGGAGGCTGTGCTGCTCTCTCTGCTGTGTTTCTCTCTGCTACCATTAGGTAATTACCTGGGAAGTCAATTGGGCCTGCCTGGATCCATTTATTTACTGCACAGCCATCCTGCTGATTTCTCCCAGGCTCATGACCTGGGAAGAGCTGCTCTCAGGCACTGATGCAAGAGGCTGGCATCCTCAGGGTCTGCATCAGGAGACCCTGAGCTGGGAGCAGGAAGCAGCACCTGCCCTCTCTGTGCCCTTTGCAGGGTAGCATCTGTGCAGGAGCCTTGTCCTGCCCTCCAGCTGCTGCTGCTGTTTCTGCCAGCAGCCCTATCCTGGCTGCCTGCTGCCACATCTGGGCACACTGGGGAGCTGGCATGGGGCATCCAGCCCCGCTCTGCCCGGGCTCTCCATCCCTGCAGGGTGGCCAGGACACCCAGGGCAGCCAGGGGACCCTCCTCCTGCAGAAAGGGACACACACTGCAGGGACAGGAGGGATCCTGGTGCTTATCTGGGGAGTCAGCTCCCATTCAGCCTTGTCTCAACAGCCCTTGCAGCATGGTGCAGGAGGCAGCTCAGGGAGCATCCTGTGAAGAGTCCAGCCTTGCGTCAGTCTCCCATCAATTTCCCGGAGTAATGAAGAGGTAATTAAATTTTGCAGTGGAAGGGAAGCTCCTCCAATGGCGAGAGCATATTGTAGCTGCCGAGCTCATCAGGGGAAATGCTGGGCTCCAAATTAAATGCATTTACTGTTTCATGTACCCTCACTTACAATCGTTGTAATGAATCTGGGAATTAATTGTTTGCCCATTTAAAACAAGTCCCCTCTTGCACTGTGCTGTGCTCCCCTCCTCCCAGCCCTCCGTAATTTGATATTTCAGTTAGAAAACAAATTGACATTCATTGGAAAATCAATCTTTTCATTGTTTAACTCTCATTTCTCTGGGGAACGTGTGGGAGTGGAATTACATCCTCTGATAGGAACCCTTCCTGAATGCCTTATTGGGGCTGGGGAGCAGGGAGGCTGCTTGCCCCCAGGAGCAGCAGGACCCGCTCTGGCAGCATCCCTGGTGCTGCTGCCTGAGGAGGGGCAGCCCAGGCCCCAGAACACGAGCCTGTTGCCTCGGTAATGAGCCCAATAATAGAGCCTGTCATTATTAGCTGGGATAAAACGGGAAGTGTGTTGTGGTGTTGTGGGTCCCCAGGATGAAGTGAGAGATGAGAATTTGACTCCAAGTTCTCAGAGGGCTGATTAATTATTTTATGACAGTATATTATATTAAAAGAAGATTATATACTAAAACTACACTAAAGAAAGAGAAATGAGAAGGCTAGACAAGAATGAGAATAAAAACCTGACTGACTCAGAGACTCCAACACAACTGGACTGGGATCGGTCATTAAATTAAAATAATTCACATGCTGGATAAACAATTCTCCAAATCACATTCCAGAGCAGCAAAACATGGAGAAGCTGAGGCTTCTCATCTTGCCAGGAGAAGAAATCCTGGCAAAGGGATTTTTCAGAAAATATCATGGTGACAGAAGTGCTTGTTGTACCGGGGGAGACAGTAACAAGGAGTGTGAAGAGCAGCCAAAGACACACCACCTTGTATGTGTCAGGGCTGAGGGGGAAGAACAAAGAGAATATGGCATTTCGTGTCAGTCTGAGAGGAGCTCCTGCCACCAGGGTCCCCAGGGTGCCCTCGCAGCCCGTGCCAGCCGTCCCCTTTGCAGGAGGACAGAGCAGTGCCCGCCCAGGGCTCCGCTTTTTCCTTGTGAGTGGGCACTTTCTGAGCACCCCGTGCAGCTGGCCTGGCAGTGATCCTTCTGCTTCCCACAGAGACACTTGCTGCTGGAATAAACTGCTATTTTTATGGGTAACATTGGTCGGCTTTTACGCTTACTGCCAGAAAATGAATAGCCACGTTTATGCAAAAAGGTTTTACTGCGGTATCAGAAAGTGCTAATGAATACACAGAACCAAATTATGGGGTACCCCAGGAGCCAAAATGCCTGGACAGAGATTTACAGTAAAACGAGTGGCAGGCAAAGATAAAAGCCTGCAACCAAAGTGGGTCATAGAATTAATACTGGGGACAATAAATTCCTGAAAAATTGAGCTGTCAGTCCCTTCTATCCAGAGTCCCAGCTCCATTTCAAAGCTAAAGAAGTTGTAGTCCCAAGGAGTTAATGCAGCAGACAAAGTCCCACAGCTAAAGCAGCTTCTGCATTCGCAAGGGATGAGGTTTCCTCTCCCAGAGCATCACCTCCTGCAGGGCACAGGCAGCAAAGGGGCTCCCTGACCTCCTGCCAGAGCTGCACTGTCTGAAGGCGACCTCCAAGGAAACCAAAGAGGCACTCTCCATCAGGGTCTGTAGTCATAGGACGAGGAGTAAAGGGTTCAAACTAAACCAGGAAAAATTTAGGTGAAATAGAGGAAAAAAATTCTTGACTGTGGGGATGGTGAGGCACTGGAAAAGGTTGCCCTGAGAAATGGTGGGTGTCCTGTCCCTGGAAGTGTTCAAGGCTAGGTTGGATGGGGCTTGTAGCAGCCTTGGATAGTGGAAGGTGTCCCTGCCATGGCAGGGGGTTGGAACAAGATGATCTTTCAGGTCCTTTCCGACCCAAACTGTTCCATGGTTCTGTTTCAAGGGACTGCCCGGGAGCCACCCCACAGCCACCCAGGAAACCCAGTGGTGGCACTGGGGGGAACCAGCCCATATCCAGGTCCTCCTGAGGGTCCAAGAGGGAAGACTAAAGGTCCCCAGTGTTTAGGGTGCAATCCTGCCGCTGGCTCCCTGTCCAGCCTGCCCCTCTCCCCCTCCAGCCCTGCTGTGCCTTTGGCACAGGGAGCAGGGGCAGTGGTGCTGTGAAAGACAGCTCTGCAGCCCCATAATCACATTCCCTCCCTTTTCTCATATTCTCACTTAGCAGCTCCATAGGAGTGTCTTTGTCAGCTGCATATTAGGAACCATTCGTCATAAAAAATTCAGGGCTATGAAAATAAAGTGACCTCTCCGAGGGCTTCAATTACACTGGAAGGTAATTGTGTCTTCCCCAGGCCTCCATCAGGGTGTTTGGGAGTCCTTAGGAACAATTTATGTATTTATTACAGTTTAAGCATCCTTAGCCCTCAGCTCTTCCCAGTAATGAAAATATATTGTGCAGAACCCAGCAAATACAGCCCGAGCCAGTGCAAAATATCTCAGCCATGGAGAGAAGTGGCTGTAACCCCCACTACCCCCACAGGCCCCACAGCTGCTCCCCCAACACCTCCACAAGGCACAAACAGGCAGCAGGACAAGAGCAGTCACAGCAACGGGTCGGGGCTGAAACCATCCACTCTGGGACTGGCACCACGGTAAGGCAGAAAGCCTTTCCCAGGGAAAAAACAGATTCATTATTGCTCTTGGCAATAAAGGTGGCTGGGAACTGGGACAGAAAGGCAAAGCAGGCTTTATTTCTTTGTGGGTTGGGTTGGTTTCTTTCTCCAAAGCCTTTTTTTGCAGGCAAAGAGCAGGGACCAGCTGCAGAGGCTGGAGGCAGGTTCAGCTCGTGGCACAGCAGGAGCGGGGCTGGGCTGGGCTCTTTCTGCCTGGGGCTTTCTCTGAAGCAGAGGCAGGACAGCGAGGCTTCCCTCACCTCTCAGGTGCCACAGGTGGCTGCAGGTGACCTGAGCTGCTCCCACGGGAGCTGCTGGCTCTGGCCACCACTGCTCCCCCCCTGCCTGGCACAGACACCACCAAAGGAGAGCAGATGCTGTGAAAAACGAGGTCATTCAGGTCCTCCCCCACCAGCTCCCAGCCTTG
Organism: Euphonia xanthogaster; assembly: GCA_034509185.1. Taxonomy (NCBI): domain Eukaryota; kingdom Metazoa; phylum Chordata; class Aves; order Passeriformes; family Fringillidae; genus Euphonia; species Euphonia xanthogaster. The sequence continues at coordinate 30,267,235 of JAYDZK010000006.1, read as the reverse complement.
CAGGGAGCTGAGTAGGTTGGCAGCAAAAGTCATCTGAAGGGCCCAGGTTTTCTTTCCCCTTCAGCTCTGAGGAGCAGGTCTCCCTGGACCTGCACAGCCAAAATCTGTGCTGAAGATGCAACAGAAAATAAAAAAAAAGAAAAAAAAAAAGAAAAAGAGCCTTCTAAGATGCCACTGGAAAAAGCAAGACAAAAAGCAAATTTCTTTTTTCTTGTCAGAAAGACACCGAGTCCTACACCTTGGGTGAGAAAGAGATGATTTAACAAGAAAAAGATGTCACTAAATCCCTGGGCTATAAATCATTCCTCTTACAGCCTTGCAGCAAAAACACTTAACAGGCCTGCTGAGCAACAGGGGCGCAGGAGCCCGTGTGGGGGATTGCATCTGATCCAGGATAAACGGGCAAACGGGCCCAGCCACTTGTTTTATGGTTGTAGGAGAATTATACAGCACCTGGGAAATGTTCCCTGCTCCTGCTGAGCTACAGGCTAATGCCATGAAGAGGATGCAGTTGGCCTGGAAGATCCGAGGGCTGCAGCCTAGAGGCACCCTGGGAGGAGGGTGTTGCAATAAAAACCTTTTGATCATTCACGCAGGTGACTTCATCTGGCAATTTACAATTTATTTAAATTTTTGGCAAGTAGAAAGAAAGAAGGGGAAAATGCTGCACTAAAGCAGAAATTGGTGCCAGCAGCCTCCCACCCACAGGGTCTGGGTTGTGATGCTGTGGGAAAGCCTCCTCTGGCCATGAGTGTGGCCAGGATGAGTGTCAGGAGAATTTCCAGAGCCTTCAGATGGACATAGCCTGATACAGAAACCATTAAGCCAGATGCAAGAGGATGCTCTATGGCTGCATTGATTTAATTGCTAAAGAAGAGGTAATTGCTTGGGGAGTAGTGCCTGTGATCCGATTATAGTCAGGAGGAGCAGAGGGCAGCCCCAGCCAGCAATAGAGCCTCTCACTGCTTCAAAAATGCTGAAATAAATCAGGGGAAATTACCAGCAAAACTGACTGGGTGGAAAAAAACAATAACTAAAAGGCTGTGAATGGAAAGTGAAAGAGCTCTTTAAGAAGTGTTGTAGAAACAGTGAAGGGAACAATTTAGCCAGAAGTCAGGCTGACAGCTGTTAGAAATCAGAAAATAATAGCTGGGAAACGGGAAAAGGAAAGGTGTCTGAAGAAGATGGCATGAGAAGCACAGGAAATTGGGATGAGAAGCAAAGTAATAATAAAATGTTCACTGTTAGTGTAGATGCCACTGTTCCAAGGAGGCGAATTTAAACAGAGCGAGGAAAGAGACAGAGGATCCTCCTGTGGGCAGGAAAGGCTGGCAGTGTGCAGGAGGCAGGCAGGTGTGATTGAAAGAAGGAGGGCATGCATTTACACCAGCTGAAGGTGATGGATGCTCTCTCGTCTATTTTCACCAAAGAGGCATATTTAAAATTGGCTGACCTACCTAGCTGCCTGTCTGGAGCCTGCAGCACTGTCCAGGTCACTCCTGCCCCAGGTTTAGTTGCTGAACCAGGCTGGAGCTGCTTTCCACTGCCTGGAGCACATGGAAGTGGATGGAAGCAGAGGGGCTGGGAGACCATCCATGGTGGATGGCAGTGAGTACTGTGCCCAAGCCTTGGTGATGCCACCCTCCTCCTGCCCCCTGCTCCCCACAGGTCCTGTGCAGGGCTGATGGCCCCAGGTGGTGAGGAGGGGCACTGTGTGCCCACCAGGGCCTGTGAACTGGGTGAGAGAGGGCCAAGAGCAGCTGGGAGCTGAGAAGATCCCACCAGGCTCTTGGGTGCCAGCTGTGATATGACTCCCTGGAACTGGGCTCTCCTTCTGCTTCAAGTCTGCACAAAGGCAGCTTTCAGCTCCTGGCTGCAGTAGGCAACATCTCCCTGGAGAAAGCCCAGCTGGTGCAGGTGAGGAGCCACATCCCTGGGGATGGCTGTTGTGGGAGCACCACTGCTCACCCACTCTCTTCCCAGCAGCTCTGCTCATTTGAGGGACAGCACCATTGTGGAAAGTGACTGCTCAGCATCCCACTGCCCCTTCTGCCTGGCAGAAAGCCCCACAGACCCCTCTGCCCTGATTTCCAGGTTCTCATAACCACCAGGAAGCAGATCTGCTGCCTACCCCACGTGCATTTGAAGAACTGCTGGCATGGCTGGGGACATCCCCTCCTCAGCTCTCAGTCAGCCTGCTCTCCGTTGGACCAGAACAACTTCATTGTGTTTTACTTTTGGTTCAAATCTTTCCACAGGTGACCCCAAGGAGAACAGCCGTGAGTTAATGAGGGGTTTTTGTTTTCCTGAACTCTGAATGTGCCACAGCAGTGAAAGTGTAATTACTGAGAGCTGGACATTAACCTCCATATGAGCCTGGTCTCGCTGCCTTTCATTCCTTTGGTTTTATTGATCCTCCTTTCTTGACTTGTTCTTGCTTCCTCTCTTTTGAAGACTTAGAAATGAATGGGCAGCTCAAAGGAAGCACTGCTGCTGTAATGAAAAAAGATAGCAGTGTAGTGCTCTAACTTTGTGGCTGCTCTCTGGGGCCCTCGTTACGTTTGTTTCCATCCGAGCACCATTTCCGCACAAACAAGATTGCATTAGCCTTAATTCTGACCTGGCTGCAATTCCTAGAAGGAAGCCGTTTCAGCTCAGAAATGGGCAGATTTGCTCTTCAGGCCAATGAAAACAAGTCTGCAAGGTTGAAAAGAAGATGTCAAAATCAGGCACTAAAGATCACTTAAAATGATAACAGTTGTACTTGAAGCAAAAATTATATACAAAGCTTTCATCTAGCAATTTTCATCCTCAGGCAGCAAAGTGCTTTACAACAGAGTTCACTGTCAGCAGCCCTGTTTGTAAAGATGAACAGAAATATGGCTTTTGCTTTCTTTGCTGTGTTTCTCTACCCCAGCCCCACTTGTTAACCAGGCTCAAAGGCTTTCCTGCCCCCTCAGGACGTGTCAGTGCCCACCTGCCTGAGCAAAGACATTCCCAGTGATGGCACCACAGAGTGTGGCACCGAGGCCAAGGAGGGGCTTGCCCTTGCCTGACTGGCTCAATCCTCCTCTTCCCTTTTGGCTTCCGTGCCCTGTGGGCTCATCCTCGTGCTGCAGAGGTAGCTGGAGCCACCAAAACGTGTCCTGTACCCCCAGGTCCTCAGCTGGGTGGCTACCAGGCCCTCTCCCCTGTGTCTGAGCTGAACCTCGTGCTCATTTTAATGGAGAGGGTTTCCTCAGCTGCTGGAAGTGGGTGGATTTCCCCCAGGCTGCCCGATGGCACCCTGACACCTGCCCACTGCTTTTCCTCATACCTCCCTACTTCTGCAGAGGATCTGGTGCACCAGAAATGCTGCTGAGATAGCTGCAGCAGGGTTTTGATTTAAGCCTGAGAGCTGGCCAAGGGGAGAGAGGCTGCACCTTTGGCTGGGCTCGTGCTGGGCTTCCCCTCTTCACCTCCTCTCTGCTGGAGCATTGCTGGCACCGCAGGGTTTGCTGCCGAGAAAAGCTCAGCAAGGAAATCACTCCTGCAGGAAGTTTAATTGCAGCCATTAAGCCTTTAATGTAGCTGTGGCGTGCATCTCTAAATGGCGATGCCATCCCTGGAATCCAGGCACACAGCCCCACTCCTGCTCGCCACCTCCTCAGCGTCCTGTTTACAGCTATTTTTAGTGACCCAGAAGCAGGTAGCTCCACACTTGGCCAGAGAATTAAAATAAATAACCCACACACAGAGAGACACAAGCAAAGCTCTCTATCCTTGGAGAATATCCCCCAGCCCACAATGCCCAGGACTGTTTGCAGCTGGGGGGGTTCCTGCTCTGACCCCTGGGACACAGAGCCCCCTGCCCTGCTGGCCCAGCCCCTGGCCACAGGCACACGGGGGCAGGGCAGAGGTCTCTGCTCTTGTGGAAACCCAGGTGTCCTGGTTTAGGGCAAATTTGGGAGAAAACCTCCAAAGGGGGCCCCTCCAGAAAGCAAACCCACACCGCCCCTCCCCCCAACAGGTTCGGGAAGGATTCCTCAGAGAAAAGTGGAAAGAACCTGTTTATTTAACAGGCACAG
>JAYDZK010000006.1:30234357-30247699 GCA_034509185.1 Euphonia xanthogaster | reverse complement strand
AGTGTCTGAAAACAAACTGCTGCTTCTTCGCTCTCTGGAACAAGTCTTAAAGGTGCAAAACTTATTATCCAGCATAAGCAGAACAGATGACTGGGGATAAAAGCATCATATAGCCAACCCAAGCCACAGGGCCTTCATCAAATGCCGTTTGCAAATGCGATTCCGCAGCACCAATGCAGCCACCCCTGCCCACGCACTCACCAGCCCCTGCAGAGAGCTCCAGCAGATTCCAGCCATCATTCCTCCCTGCAGGAACTCAGCAGATTCCAGCCATCATTCCTCCCTGCAGGAACTCAGCAGATTCCAGCCACCATTCCTCCCTGCAGGAACTCAGCAGATTCCAGCCACCATTCCTCCCTGCAGGAACTGTGCTGTCTCTCCCCAGGCCCAACAGATTTCAGCACTCAGCTCTGCTGCTCAGAACAGCTCCTACCCGGTCCCCTAGCACAGACATCAGGCCTACTGGCAACAACAGACACAAACACTCTGTGGATTATCAGGTTCTTTGTCAAGTACAAGGTAGTGGACACAAGAGCTGTAATAAACTGTGCTGGCCCTCAGCTGGGCATGCCTGTAGGAGCCAAGATCATTTCCAGATGTCTCAGTACTGCAAGATACGAAGTTAGTGATAATGGCTCCAGCTACCGCTGTGCCTTCTCTTTGTTTGATTAAAAAATAATATAGAAGGAAAGATTTGATAAGCTTATTTCTCCAGGGAAGAGAAGGGGTCAGAAACATGCACTTGATAGAGGAGCCTGCATTCAGCAAGAATCCTGGCTGTGGGAAAAAACGACAGACCACTGGAAGAAAGCATCACAAAAGCAGCAGCACTATGCAAAGCAAGGCTTGATATAAAGAGAATTGATGGAGAGTCATCTGACCCCAAGCAATCCAAAAAATGCTGTCATGTAGCATTACAAAACAATTCTGTTTCAGGGCATATGTAGAAGAGAAGGCATTTGTGGTAAACCAGCCTTTTAACAACACACTTAAGATGCACTCCATTTATCACAGTCACAAACTCATATGACATCCAGAGAATCTCAGAAACACTGGAACATGACCAACCACTATTCAAATCCAATCAGTGCATCTATTTCAAAGAAGAAATCATCAGTTAAATCTTTCTGGACTTAAACCCTGAATTTAAGTATTTAAAAAAAAAATCAGTGTGATATTATGTAACACCTAACATCATATTTAACAGCATATATATTGTAACATAGAAGTCAGAGCATATCTTGCTTTAGAAATCATGCACTGGAAATTTTATTTTTAGAATTTGAGGTCTGAGTCATGTCCATTTTGCCCAGGAACAAGCAAATCTGATGATTCTAGAGATCTGCCCAGTCCAGTACCTTGCCACTGACAGTGAGTGACAGCAAGTGTCCAGAGAAGGCTCTAAGACAAATGCAAATACATGCATATGCTTCCTCAGGATATTCCCCCAGCCTGCAATGATTTGTTCTCCCACTAACTCCTAAGGTTGCAATTTGTATCTGCATATTTTATAGTCTTTGATGGATTTCAACTCCCAAGAACATGTACAGCAGATTTCAAACCCATGTATGCTGCTTATACCCACGGTGCCCTGTGGGAAGAAGTTTTGTACTCTGTGTGAAGCAGCAGCTCCTTGTCCCTTCCCTATCCAACTGATCCCACTTAGCTCCTTATGCTTAAGGTGGAAGAGAGCAATTAGCTCTGCACACACTTTTTCCATGTCAGACACCTTTTGAACTCTTGGGCAGATACTTTTTGATCTGACAACCTTCCATTTTCTATTTTGTCAGCTGATCTGCAATCCTGTCTACCAACACCCCAGTGTCCAACCACACACTCCCCTGTGTCCTGAAAAGAAAAAAAAATCAAATACTCAGAGCTAAAAAAACCCTCCTCTGAATTAAGACAGACACAAAGTGGTGATACAGCAATTTTATTACTGCTCTGTCATCCCAACTGTTTCTTTCACTTTTTCTCCATCCACAGGTATTGCAGATTCTCTGGCAGCCTTCTCTCCACCTGCTGCCTGGAAAGAATCACTAGGTTTTTATGCCTCCATCTTCACTGTTCTCCTTGTACTTGGATGTTGATACTCAGATTCACCTTCCACACCTACATTACCTAAACCTCCTTTATTTATGTCCCACCACCCCTCTGGGTGCTTCCCAGTGTCTCCCCATCCTTGCACAGCAAATACCAGGCACACCTCCTTGATATCACCTGCCTTCCTCCACAGCCAGCCTCCCACAGGCAGTCTGTTCTGCCATCAAATCTTGTGCTCAATCTCTTCCCTCACTTCACAGGTTTCAAATTCCTCTCCTTCCTTCCCCATCAGATATTTCAAAGACTCCTAATTCAATGAAAGATGACAAGCTCTGGCCTCTTTCCCTGTAAATACTTCATTTTCTCACTGTGACCATTACCAGTGCTTTCAGCCTGCTGCATCCATCCCCTCTGGGGGCTGCCATGATTCCTCCTCTTTCTCTTCTCTCCTCTCCTCTGCAGTGCCTATGCTTTGAAGCCTGCCCTTCCAGGAGAACACTTGTTTTGTTTGTCCTCTCTGGGACAGATGCCTGCTTTGTGTTTGGAAGAGCACTGCGCACGCTGCGGGCACAAAGCCCCAGGGAGCTGCAGCCCTGGCACCGTGACTGCAGCAAGGGTGGCACAGAGCAGCCCCAAGGCCCTGCCCTAGGACAGGCCATGCACACAGAGCTGAAAAACCAGGATCCCAAACATCTGCAGGGTGATGAGCAGCACGCCAGCCCTTACCTTCTCCCACCAGGCAGTCCTTCGCTGAGCCACGAGCTGGTGCAGCTGCTCCTGGAGAGCCAGCAGGTCCCTGGATAACCTGGCCATTTGCCCAGCCAGCTTGGCAGCCCAGGGGCAGCAGGAGGTCACCTCTGGCAGGCTTCTTTTCTCCACATGAGCATCCTGAAGCTCACACATATTTCCCTCCTCAGCCATATCATCCAACACCGTTTCCTAAACAAAAAACAATAAAAGTTACTTTTCAGCAGGAGCTAAAATGGTTCCCCCCATCCATGTGGTAATTCATAGCTAGGAATTCACTGCTGCCATCTCAAGATACAGTTGCTCCACAATTTCAGAGTTATTTTAAGAGAGAACCCCCTCAGTTCACTATAACATATTTCCAAGTTAACAGAAAACTTATGTTGCTAACCTGGCTTATTTTAGAAAGCACTGCACAGTCAGCTACTCTCCACTGCACTAAAGCAAAAAGGAACACTCCTGAGATGGAGGTGATCAGCACTGCAGCAGCTCTAGATATGCCCTTCCTCTCAAATGCTGAGCTTGGATGCACTTCTAGGGCTTTTGGTAACAAAGTGATGACCAGGGAGGTACATGCTCACAGTGTTCAGGACAGCCCCACCTGCTCCAACACCCACAGGGTCACTCGTGCCCATGGAAAACTCCACAAGGTGAGAAACATCCACGGATCCCTGCACCAGACTGATCAGGAGTGGACAGATCTGCTCGACCATGACCATCTAGCTGGTTTGATAATTAACTGTGCAATTGCCTTCCAAGGTAGCAACTGCTATTTCAAATACTCAAGGGGAAAAAAAAAAAAAAAAACACAAAAAAACCCCAAAAGCATTTAAACAAAACATTCAGAGCCCATCTACACTCTGGTGCACAGACTGTGCAGAAACACACATTTTTCAAGCCTGAATAGCACAGCATAACTAAAGGACATAGGCCTCACTCACAGAATATTAAATATTTATTTCCATACTGTTATCAAGAAGACATTCAATAGGAGAGGTCATAATCTCTTTTAAGGACATAATTTGCATCCAAAATTATCTTTAGCAACTGAAGAAGTAATTTAGAAACACTGGCAGGAAATTCAGCAGCTGAGCAGCGTGGTCTGTACATGAGCAAGGAAAAGCTGCACAGCAGCAGCACTGCTGGAGATGTCAGAGAGCCACAAGTCACCAATGTCACCCTGTTGAAGTCAAGCACTGTGTCACAAACCATAACCACAAGTCCCAGGGATAGAAGAGTGCTGACTGTAATGCTGACATGCAGGTGAGGCACTTGAAGTTAAACACAGACAAACAGGAGGGAAAGTCCCAGATGAGAGCAGCAACAAACATCAAAAGCTCAAATGCATGGCCTACAAGGACACATAAAGACATCAAAACTTTAGCTTAGCCTAGAAACAGGCACTGGGAAGGCAGTGACATGCTAACAGCCTTCACTTATATAAAAGACTGCTATAAAGAGGATGGGAAATTTTATTTTTTCTCATCTTTCTCTCTTTTCTCAGAAGGTAGGTTAAAAACTGGCTTAATTCAGAGCAAGAGATTCTTAAACTCATGCAAGAAAAAGCTTCATAAGACAGCTAAGAATGGCAGAGGACACCCTGCAAAAGCTCCTTTCTAGGCAAGCACTGGTGCTGGGAATGGCACAAAGCAGCACCATGGCCCAGCTCCTGAGAACACAGACATGGCAGGGACATGGACAGGATAACAAACTGCAAGGAGATAAAGCAAAGGGCTTTGGCTTTTTGGGGTTTGGGGGTCTTCTGTTTATGCCTTATTCTGAAATTGATTGAATGACAGAATTGTAAAGTAACATTAACATTCAGACAATGTTCTCAGGCAGGTAGCAGGATTTTTGGGCTGTCTTGTGCAAGGCCAGGAGCTGGACTCAGTGGTCCTTGTGGATCCCTTCTAGCTGAGGCTATTCTGGGATTACTGCAGTCATTCCAGTCCCTGCAGTGATGCCATGCTCTGCTGTGCTCCTGCCCACCCCCAGCAGGCAGAGCTGGCAGCAGCTGTGCAAGAACCACCCCATCCATCAGACCAGCAAAGCAAAACACAAGCTTGGTACAAAGAGAAAACTACTGTCTTTTCTCACCCCCATCCATCCCACTGCATACAGGAACAGCCACCATCACCAGAGAAACAAAAGAAAAAGGCAAATTCACCATCCAGCACACTGAGTAGCTTAAAAAGATGTTGCTGGTCAGTTTTCAAGTATTTCTTTAGAACTTAACTCCAGCAAGCAGGCTAACACTCTTCAACATGTCAAAGGCAAATGTTTTGGTGGATACACAGAAATAATTGTAGTTCTATTTTATCTCCTGAGAGCCAGGCCTGTGCTAACTTTGATGCTTTCCAAAAAACCCTAAGATGGTAAACATGTAAAGCAAAAACCATTAGAGAACTAATGGAAATTGGAAGTACTCTTCAAGACAGGTGAGGTAATTTCCCACTGCCCTTTGCCTTGCTTTTAGTGAAGAAATAGGCACATGGGCAATTAGCAGTCAGCTCAACTGATTCTCAAAATTCTGTAAGCTCATAGAGCTAATGTGGTGTGCTAAAGAATTATTTCAGCAACACTGAATGGGCAAAAGTGGGAGAGAGAAGTGAGATGGATGGCATCGTTTGCACTCACTTGAGAAATCCTAAGATGCACAGAGAAAGGGTTATTGATTTTCTTATGATCATTCAACACAGTTCAAGGGGAAATCAGCAATGTCAACACACTATTTGGCTGGGGAAAAATGAAATTGTTTTCAATATCAGCTGCTTGCAAATTTAGTTGTTCTCAAGACTGCAATAAAGCTTAGAGGCCCTCTTCTGAAAAGCCATTTAATTTTACAAAATGTGCAACTGCTATGTTTAAAACTATTAAAAAACATGAAGATCAGACCTTTTCATTTGTGTTAACTACATGAAATTCTGCCATTCTGCCCTGCAATTCCTCAGCTTAGCTGGGTGAGTCCTACTGAAGAAAACAGGAATGAAAGAGAACTGTGGAGTTTACTCCCTCAAATCCTGACTGGAGGTCAGTGCTGCCACAGTGACAAGCTGACCCTCCCAGCTGTCCCTTGATAACCATGCAAGGGGGTAACACAGAACTGTAAATCTATAAAACTTTTCTTAACCTATAGACATGATCTTTGTCTAATTGTGAGAGTCAATCACAGCATTGCTCATCTGTCACAGAACTATAAAAACATTCCTTACTTTACTAAGACTTTATTTTCCTTTTTCTCAAGTGCGTTGAACAGATGGTTTGCAACATTTAATTTTGTGGGACATAAGGGAGTAGCCAGCTATGTTAAAGGCAAGAAAGATTCACCCCTCAAAATCAGTTTAATTTGTTACCATCCACTGCCAGTAAACTGGTTCCAGTTGCTTCCATTCCAGAAAGGCTTCCAGCTGCATGGTCTCAGACTCCAGGAGCTGCAACAGCTACAGGAGAGGAGACAAAGGAAAGGAAATCAGGTAACCTTGGCCACTTGAGAACTGCGTGAAATATGTGCTTAGCCTGAAAAAGGCATAGAAAGAGCGTGAGTGGTACATGGGACAGCACTGGGGGGCTTTACGAGAGCACTTTAAAAACAGGTGGGGAAAGGTGAAGTAAAACACTTCTCCCAGTAGCACTGATTTATCCCTCACCCCGAATGTACCAACTTCATTGGCTTTTCCACACATAAATGTGAGTTTCCAACTGTTTTGAGGAACAAAGAGACACAGTTCTGATAGACATGCTTAGTGAATGACCAGCTTCAAATCTTCTGTGCTTCTTGACCACCTAAATAAGCTGTTTCTCCAAAGGTATTTTTCCCTGTCCATCCCTTCACTCTGAAAAAGCATGGAAGAACTCCTTCTAAAATGTTATTTATTTCATAAACTGTATCATCTGCTGCATGAGGAATCCCTCCCTTTGCCTGAGAGCACTCAAAGGAGAGATGCTGCATTATAGGTACACAAATTATATTTTTTTCACAAATATATGCATGATACACATGTATGCACACACATATATGGTGAAGGAGACATTCCAAGACTAAATATTTACATTTCAGTAAAAAAAAAGCTCTTGTAAAGAATGATAAGGTGAACAAATTTGCTATGATCAGAGCTCACCAGCTTTAACAATTTAGTTCTGACCATACCTTTGAAATGAAGAATTTTAACACCAATCTGACACCAAAGGCAACTTCTTAAGAAGACCACAAAGGGTGTAGGGCCTTGAGGAGAATGATAAAGACCAGACCAGTACCAGCTAAATCCATTTTGTGGATTACATTTTATACAGACAACTATCTTCTGCTAGCTTTGTTTGCTTTAGTTACTTAGTACATAACATCATTTAACTAAGTGCAAAGCATGAGTTGACTTTGCAATTTTATTATGCAGATATTACTTGAAGATAAAGGAACCAAAGAAAGGAAACCACTTTGCAAGTAACTGCTGGAAATTGTATGCAGTTTGCCCTAAAACACTGCTGGATCCAAAATACAATTATTACACACCAGACACTTGGCATTACGCTTAATGATTCTGCCAGTTTCAAGCTCAGCTGGGATGTAAAAGGTGGAAGAATGGCTTTCTGTCTCCTTTTTTCTTTTCTCCTTTTTTTTTTCCATAGGTACATCCACAGCACAAATGGCTTACATTATGGAATCTGAGGCTTGCAAGAAAACCCAGCCAAAAAGTTGATTAAATATTCAGGCAACAGCAAAGTTACTTGACTTTAAAGTAGCTCTGTAATGTGGTCACGAGCTGTGTGTGATTGCAGTATGAATACTCTTATTGCAGCTAAAGAGAGCTGAAGGCTGGGATGGGGAGTTTTTCATTCTGAGCCTTCAAAAAAAGAGTGATCTTAATAAAAACACAGTCATCATCTTTATTCTCACCAGAATGTTAGAAGCACCATATGCCACTTGCTTTCATGCTGCAGTTAACTGACCTTAACAACAATCAAAGCTTCCTGAGCAGTCTCCTAATCTCAAACCCTTTGGGATCTTTTGTATTTGGGTGCTGTTGTTGCATTTTTTTTAACTGCTTCATTAGTTATACAAAACTCGAGCAGCTTGTGTGAAAGAATTCATGTGACACCCACTTAGAGCAAACTCACCTTTCACTGAGGTATTAACACCCTCAGAAACAGCAGGCCAGCAACTGTGTGCTGGAATGCTTGAGCCATAAATCAGTAATGGGATGACTCCAGCAGTCCTTGGAGGACAGTTTCCAGCAGAGCTGCAATACACCGTGGCAGCCTCAGGCAGGCCTGCAATAGCCAACATTTGAGTTTCCACCCTGAGGGACTTCAGGAACTGCTCCTGAATGCCAATATCCTCTGCCATCCTTTTTTTACAGGCCTTGCAAGGCTTTGATGTTATTGCAGCATGGAGAATAAAGCAGAACGCAATAAAAAATAATGTACTACAAATATCCTTGAGATAGCTTAGCAAAAATCATAAAAACAAATAAATGCTCAAGGTTGGGAAGGGACGATGGATTGTATGCCCACGTGCCTTGAATTTGGTCACAAAGACAGGGTCCACATGCCCCAGGGGTGACAGGCTTTCACTCAGACATGCCTACACTTAGAAATGAACGTTTCTGTCAGGCAGCTTCCTTCCCCCAGCCTCATCCTTTGCACAAGCTTCTCACAAGCATTTTGTGTTCTTCAACAAACTCTGCTTTTTGTGACGTTGAGGCCACAATGCACATTTTCTTAGGTCACACATCCCAGAGCTGGTGTTTCAGAAACCAAACCCCAAACTGTGCCTCTGCATCCCCCCCAAACACAGCACCACGTCCTGTTCATTTACTACCAACAGGAGCTCACACAGGTGCCACGAGCAGTTCCACCTCTGACCCTACACAAACCTCTCAAAACATTAAAGAAATTCCCAAGCTGTAACTAAAGCTGCCAGCCCATTTTCAGTGAATTGAGGACCCCATGTCACACCTCCAAATGAGATTTAAAGGCTGCAGCCTGTAGAAGAGCATCAGTTTTGTTTCATGAAAAAAGCGAAGCAGTGAGTCAAAAGAGCGCCTCACGTGGGTATCTAAGTGATGCTTAAGCATAATGCCTGAAAATTGAGTTTCCCTCTACACAAAATTAAGACGACCAAATCCATTTCCTTCATTCTTCTGGAGGAAGTTATTGCTCTAAAATATTTACACTGACTGAAAAAGTAACGACAAATTCAAATTGCTAATCTCTGTGGAGAGGCAATTCCATAATGAATGCTGAGAGCAAAAGCTTTGCAGGAACAAGTTCTTTGAGCCTTTCTTTACAGGGGTGTAAAGAAACCACCCCTGGTGCAAGCAACAGCTTAGCTACAGAGGGTGAACTGTGCCTAGCTGAGCTGGCTCAGAGCAGGCTGCCAGGAAAGCCCAGTGTGATGCAGAAGGATGCTCCAACTCTGTGAAGAGCATGCCTTGCTTCTTCCAGCACATGGCTGTGACCTCCAAAGCCAAACATCCAGCCCCCAGTGCAGATCACAAACCTCAGGAAGCAGTGGGAGCTTCAGCAGCAGAAGGTGACTGGCGGGTTTGTTGCTGTTGGAAGGGCTCCTGAGGTATTAAAAAGTCTTTTTTGCCAGCCCTGTGCTCGAAGAAGCCAGGATTCTTCGGCTCTGGTTCTCAAGGTTGTTTATTTGCTCTTATCTAGTGCACTGCTTTTCTGACTCGTTGAGGTCTGTTTAGCAGGTCAGGTTGAGGCACACTGACCGCCCTCAGTAGCAGTCTTTTTATACTAAAAACTTTTTATATCTTTTTATCCTAAGAACTACGTGCACTTTATTTACAATAATTTCCCAATACCCATCACCTGTGTTAGACAGTCTGTCTCTACCCTAAACCAATCCAGAAGTGTCACCAGCACCCAGGAGATGGAGGGCAAGAGGAAGAAAGAGGAAGGACAAGGCACAGCCAAATCCCTCCATCTTGGGAACCCCCATTCTAAAAATCTCAAAATTCTACTTTTTCACCCTGTGACAAATTTACTGTCATTCTACTCAAACTCTTGTGACTTGTCAGTCTTCACACAAAGTTGGGAATTTTTAACATGGGCTAAAATCAAAGGCACAGGTGTCTTTGTGCCAAGGTCTCTGAGCCCCCGGCCAGGGGCTTGAGCCATCCAGGGCAGCCAGAGGGATGTCCTGGGTTCCAACACCAGTCCTGCTCTGGAGCAGCTTCTAACCAGGGCAGTTCTCCTTTCCTGCCATTTGTCCCAGGCATACTTGTGATTCTTGCAAGGAAAGCTGGCTTAGCTGTAGCACATTGCCTGGTCCTCAGTTTCTTCTAATGTTCTCCCAACAGTTCCATTACAGCATAAATGTGACAGTGTTTAACAACAGTTAGAACACTTAGGGATGCTAGCTTATTGAAATATACAAAATTCATATTTTTATAAGACCACTATCACATAGGGGAGGGGAAATAATTGGTCATGAATGGTTACTCTGTTGAGAAATACAAAAGCTGCAAAAATGGAAGCAATGGCCAACTTAGAAAAGCAGCAAAAATAAATCAGTCCTGAGTTGTTGACAACAAATAATATGAAGAAGAAACCGAGAGAAACACTAAATCCACTAAATTCTGTATTATAAAGATTTAATCATTGGAGATCTTTTAATGCTCACAAAAAAAAAAAGGGGGGATTTGATTTAGCAGTGTTGAGATAAAAGTGAGGTCCTTCTAAAGGGGGAGGTGTGGAACTGAGTTAAAATGCTCAGCAGCTGGTCCTCATATAAACGGTTCATGTGGTAGCTTTAAGAGCTCTTTGAGAGTTGAACATGTGATTCCATCATCTCCCTGCCTATTTATTTTAAGCTTTGTTAGGATTGATGTAAGTAACTTCAGATTCTCAAATGGGAAAAAAATTCTAGCAATTTCTTTAAAACTTGCAATAGTTGGAAGATAATTAGGAGTACTCTGTTCTAGTCTAGTTACCAGAGAGAAATTATGCAAAACTCTTGGTTTTCTCAAGTATTTTCTGCACAAATAGAAAAGATCTTTCCTGCCTTTCATAAAATTGCATTTGAGGAGGAGGTATTTTAATGTCTTTTTCTCAAGAGCAGGATTGTGTCACTGATGAGGGTGTGTTTAATTTGCACAGCAGTTGTTGAAGTGAGTGGAGTATGCTGGGAGTTGTAGCAGAGCTCTTGGCTCTTCCTTGAGGTTCATCCTGTTTTTGTTTTTGTTATCAGTCAGGACAGGAACCAGTCTTGCAGGTATGAATTAAGGATGTAGCAATTTTCAGCTCTCTGCCAAGCTAAACCAGTCACACCTTCTCAACCAAAATTACTGAGCTGTGCTGAAGAGCACTGTGGTGGTTGGCTGATTTGAATTTGGGTCAAATGATTCTTCCGTGTGCTGTGTGAGAAGCTGCCTGTGAGAGAATGCCCTCTCCTTTTGGTACCTGGTTTCAGTGAAGCACACCAGGTGATTGGCAGCTCCTCTGTCTCCCCTGCCTTGCTGTGAGTGCAAATGGCAGCTTGCTCTCCCTCTGAAACAGAATGCAGCCCCCGAGACAGAGGAGCTTCTCTGATGGGCAGTTTAGTGTTTGATGAGCAGGTTAATGCTGGCATCTCTGCCGACATTGCAGTCGGAGTTTGGAGATTTAAAGCTTGCACTGGGAGTCCAGGGAGGTGAGTCAGGGGCTCCTCTGGTGGAAGTTCCTTTGACAGGGCAGCAGGCATGAATTTGGTTTGTGTACTTTATCAGACTGATTATCTCAAGCCTGATCTGGCAGCATTCTCAGAGGAGCAGGCGTTCCTTTACAAGGAAAATGGAGTCAATTTTGCATGAGTCAATTCCCCAAACTTTCCCAGTCCCTTCTCCCCAGGACACCTAATCTGGCAGAATTTCATATGATCAGAAGATTGGGGGGGAGGGGGATAATTCCTTTGATCTGAATTCTGCCAGGGCATGTATGAGTAGTTTTACAAATCAGGACTTAAGATTCTCATGAGAAGAGAAGGAAGGGATTTAGCAATACCAATGCTTTCACATAATTTCAGTGAAGAACATGCTTGTGTTTTGCATGTTGTATGAACTTTTTCCTTGAGAAACCATACCCCCAATTCCTTTGAAGATTTTTTTTTTAAAAGGCAAATTGTTTTGTTTCTCATAATTTGTAATACAATTGCAATTTGTAATAAAATGTATCGGTTTGAGCAAGCCACATGAGGTAGTGTTTGTGGTCACATTGAAGCTGGGAGGACTTCATTAAATTAATTGCATCCATCACTAACGACTCATTAAAACCCTGCTTTACCTTCTTGGTCTGCTGAGGTAAAAGTGAGCTGGAGGGTGAGCTGGAATTCCCTAGGATTGCTGTTTTCTGCTTGATGCTTCTTCAGCCAGAAGTGAGCAGTGATCAAAAGATCCTGTTATCTGCTTTTCTCCCTTATTTCAGTCATGTCTGTGTTCCCTTTTGTCTGTGGGCTAGTGGCATTTTGTCTCAGATTACCTGTCTTGCTCCTCCCTTGCAGCTCCTGTTTCAATGGAGGCACCTGTGTGGATGGGATCAATTCCTTCACCTGCCAGTGCCCCCTGGGCTTCACGGGCCCCTTCTGCCTGACAGAAATCAACGAGTGTGACTCCCACCCCTGCCTCAACAGGGGCACCTGTGTGGACAGCCTGGGCACGTACAGGTGTATCTGTCCCTTGGGCTACACTGGCAAGAACTGCAAGGTGGGTGACTTGTGGTGGCATTGTGCTTTGAGCTGTCCAGCAGCAGGGGTGACCCGGGAGAGGTGAGAGGTGCCAAACGTGGCTGAGCTCTTGTTCCTTCAGTCCTGCTTGGCCTATTAGGTGCCCCTGTTCAAAACTGGAAATCATAGAATGGGCTGGAAGAAGCCTTAAAGATCATCTAGTTCCATCCCCTGTCTATGTGCAAGGAGGAGAAGAGTGGTTAATTATGAGAACAGGTGTCACTGGAACTTTCTGGATTAGTTTTCTTAAATGAAAACCAGCTGTTACCCTGGAAAATGGCTCCATTTCATTCAAAGCATAAAATTGTCCTGATTGAAGACAGAGTCCTGTATTAAAAAAAAAGCAAAAACCAACTAAACCAGCAAACAAGCACAAAACAAAAACAGAATATCAGCCTGATTAGCAGGATTTAGATTTAACTGGTTCATTCTTTACAGGGAGGTAAATTTTAATCAGGGTTGATTGTAAATTTTTTTTCCCATGAAAAGCCAGAAAATGTTTTGGGGCAGTAAATGACGTGCCTGTCCTATTCACAACCTCAATAAAAATCTCCAGCCTTACTTGCACACTTAAGTTCAGGCAGTTTCCAGTGTTCCACAGGAGCTGCAAACCCTGTATGCTGTAAATGACTGACTAGTGCCTATTAAAAACTCTAACTTGGCATGGCACAGTGGAAACAGAATGATGTTTTTCAAATCTGAATTCTTTTTGATTCTCTTCTTATCAAAACAGCAAGAATGATTTGAGACTATTTTTCTGCTTTTGGAATGGTAAACTCTGCATTGGCTTCCTTTACCAGCAGTCTTGAGTGCTGCCATTAAAAAAAAACCAAAAAAAACAAA
>JAYDZK010000006.1:30209209-30224228 GCA_034509185.1 Euphonia xanthogaster | reverse complement strand
GACAGGACACGCCCAGATTCCTCCATCTTGCCTCTTGAACCCCCATTCTAAATCCCCAAAATTCTACTTTTTCACCCAGTGACAAATTCACTGTCACTCTACTCAAACTCTTGTGGCTTGTAAATCCTCACCCAAAGTTGGGAATTGTTTCCATGGGCTAAATCAAAGGCACAGGTGGTTCTGACTCCGTGCCAAGGTCTCTGAGCCCCTGCCAGGGTCTGGAGTCACCCAGGGCAGCCAGAGGAATGTCCTGGGTCCCGACACCATGGAAAGTTTAGTTAACCTGAGAATCCAAAGGCAGAGGAGTCTGCCAGCACTCCAGGACAAAGGAGAACTGCCTCAGCTGCTGAGGCTTCCTTCCTCACCCAATGGTTCTCCCACCCTTCTTCACCTTCATCAGCCCCTTTCTTCAGCACAGCTGTGGACACAAACAAGGCATTTATCCTGCCCTCTGAATACACCATGGTTCCTAATAAACACACCTTACACCCCAAAACTGTGCTCCCCTTCAGAGCACTGGTGACTTTGATGTTTTTAGAAAGACACTTTTGAGAACTCCTGCAGCATCAGGACGTTGAACACTCGGAGCATCACAGGAGGGGATGACATTTCCTGCAAGAGGGTGACTTCTCAGACTCCCACAGGAGCAAGACACTGAGCCAAGTCTTTAGACAGATCCTCCCCATTCACAGAGCAACATCAAGGGTAATTTCCCTGTCCCAATTTTCCTCTCCAATCTTGGTCTTCCTGTTCATATTCAGCCCCTTATGCCTCATTTGGTTTCTTTTCACCCCTTTCATCTGAATTCTTTCACATCAGAGCTACCCTGCTTCCAAAATTCCCCATTCAGGCTCCCTGTCCGTGTGCCTCTCCCAGCTGTGATTTCACTGGACAAGGGCCAGAGCAAAAAGGTTCTTCACTCTCCATCCTCTCCCTTCCCAGAGTTCTGCCTCAGCTCCCAACACAGTCCACATTCCCTGTGTCCTTCAATGAAAAATGTTGGAATGGCTTAGTAAAAACAAGTTAAAGATAGGAAGAGAGGAAAATACTGTAAAAGGACAAAGCAGTTGCTATTTTTATTCCAAGTGTCGTGGTGAGCATAATTATGCAAATTCAAAAAACTTGTCATAATTGACCTTTTCAAAACATGTGTGTCCATGGGCCTAACATACAATTCTTTGGTGAACCTTGAAATTTATTAAAGGTCAGCAGCTCTAAAACTTAATTTCATTTAATCATTGAAGAACTTATTAAACATGCAGCCACCACTAATCATCAAGGAAAAACAAACTTGCTTAGAAATAGGTAAAAATTTTGATGCATTGGACCAGCAAAACCTGTAGCTTTAAAAAGCTGTAAAAAAAAATTTGAAAATGTTCTTGCTGCAGAACCTAGCAGTTTAGTTGTTGTTCTGAAAATTTAACAATGCCAAAATCCAAGGGTTCAGGTCCATCTGAAGCCCTGGAAGCAGAGCTGGTAAATGGTCAGAAGTCACTAGTGACTTCAAACGAAGTTAATTCTAGCAGCCTGTAGAGTAAGTCTAAAATCTCATTGTGTTTAGATTCTCCAGGGCTTGGCTGTCTCTTCTGAGCTACTGCTCCAAGAGCTGCCACAGATCTTTGTGCTCCTTTGGGGAAAACTGTTCTCCACCTTTAGAATCCCATTTGCAGCAACACAGTCTCTGCCCACCTCGAAAACTGGTTCTTTGTGAGAAAAGCTCACAGAGAGCCTGGCACAACTCCTAGTAAAATGAAACTCCATGAAGATTTCTGGGACATCAGGACTGGCCAAGGAGGGACTTTGGACAGAACAGGCACAAAGAGAAAACCAAAACAGGAAAACCCCACGTTTTCACAAACACTCACAAGCCCCAGAGCAGCTGCTCTTATGCTCTATTATTTTTTATGCAGGAGCCAATTGAGAAACTTCAGGTATTTTTGTTTTTCTTCCAGGAAAGTAAAACATGATTTTACTCTACAAATAGGCAAAGCTGCCCTTAACTAGACCAGGAGCTACAACACAAAATACTGATCCCATTCAAGGACAGAAAGGACAGAACTGTGGCTTTTACCAAGGGAATGAACCAATAAACACACAAACAGCTGAGGGCCAGACCAAACAGAATTAGTTGCCAGAGCACCTGAGAAGATCATGAATCTATGACAATTTATACCAGTGAAGGCAGCTTGTCCTTGAAGCTCAAGGACATTTTTCCACTAAACACCAAACCTTTTTTCTGGAATTTACATGCAGTACAAGCCTTCATCTCCTGATTTAATCCTCTGCCCAGCAGCATCACAGTCCTTAGGATGAATGTCATTTTTCCCCATTGGTATCTACACTCTGAGAAATGTGTTGCTTGAACTGCTTCTTGTACAACAGATGGAAGGACATTCTAAAATATCAGATGGCTCCCTAACAGGCTCTTTGAAATTCAAATAAGGTTACATATCCTTCACCTCACCATACAAGACCACAACAGGGCTGATTACAGAAGTACTAGCACAGGTCTGTGTCAAATCAATAACGTGACACGGTGTCAAGCTTATCACAGGGGTTGAACTGTTTATTTTCATTTGGCACCTGCCTGCAGTGCCTGTCACCACCAGGAACATTCCAGGAAGTCCCAAGCAGCCAACACAAAGACACCAAATATAGCGTGGGACACAGCAGCTGGAACTGTCCTGCCACAGTTATTCCATTTTCATCCAAGGGGTGAACAACCTGGGATCCATTTCTGGGGATAATGGCACAGTGATTATTCAGCAGCCAGACAAACACCTTGTGTTAACTGACAGACCTGATTTGGCAGCTCTGCCCCTGTTCCAGGAGGTGGTGCTGTCCCTTGAATGCACTGAAATCACTGCTTTGTCTTGGCAGAGAAAAACTTCAGCAGATAAGGGGCACTTTATGCAAGAACAGAGCTCATGACACCAACTGAAGACTCAACTTTTTCATGAAAAAGCAATTGTTAAATGCACATTCAACATTTCTGAGAATTCCAAGACTATCAGCTCCTCATGCTTCCAATGTGAATGCACTTGTTCTGGAAAGAACAGCAGCTCTTTAGTGCTTTGCATGAATTCAAACCACGGCCTATTACTCACAGAGGATAAGCCTGTTGTGTCACCCATCTGTAACAGCCATCTGGGACAGATGTTTTAAATGGAAACTGCAACAAGATTTAGCCTTCACTGACAACCTACCTTACATCTTGATCACTTATCCCTCAAATGACCCAATAAGAAATTATGGATCCCACCTGACTGAAGGAAGCAATACAGATACTTCCCACTGGTGTCCCTTCCTGATAAATCAACAGTCCAGAAAGCAGATCAGTGCTGTGCCTGCACATCCTACCCCATCCCACCCAATCCCTGCTGCTTGGAGAGCTAAAGCTCACCTGACTCTTTTATGGGCATGGAATTGACCATACATTATGTATGCAAAGTCAGACAGACTATTTGTTTGCTCCCACTTACTTGCTACCAAGAACCTTAGCTTCTTATGCCAAATAAATCACCTTTAAAACATGTTAATGATCAACAAACATAAACGTTCTTCATAAAATTCTGAAACAAAATTATTAGCTATTCACATCCAAGTTCTATAAATTTCACTGCATGTCCATCTGGCAGACATCTGCATTATTTATTTGCTGTCACACTCAGTAAATTGATTTACTGGCATTTAAAGGTGTCATCTCTACTCATTACAATTTCAGTGATCACTCCAGCACTGCCAACACTGCACCAATGACCTGAGTTTCAACTTTTCATCTCTCCTAAGACTGAATTCCACATACAAAGCAGTATATGAGGAGAGGGAGGAAACGGAAAGACTGAGGGGCTTTGATTTAAAGTTCATTGATCTCTACACAGTAACAATATGGTGGAAAAGTTAATTTATTGACTCGAGTGCAACATACACTTTTTTGAGTGCACGGTAAACTTCAGAACTGGCAACACTGCTGTGCAGAATTAAGACAGGTGGACTTGAGAGACAAGAAAGAGGAATGAGACCACATCCTTGGAAAAGATTACTGCCCTGGAAGGTTTGGGGCAGATGTGGCCACATCACCTGTGTGTTGTCACAAGTGTGCTTCCCAGCTGTATCAGCAGCAGTGCCAGAGACCAGAACTCCATTCCTGCCCCGGAGATATTTCAGGCTGGCAAATGCAGCAGCCCCCTGCCTCACCCCAGCTGCTGGGGGAACCTGTCAAACACAAGCAGTACCCATCAGCTTGGAAAATGCATCAGAACACGAGAGCCTCAGGGTGCTCTGGGCCATATTCTAGGACACTAAGTGATAAGTGCAAGAGATTTTCACAAGAAGATGCAATGACCCCCCCAAGCTCCCCAGTTTGTGTGCTCCAGCACGGGCTCAGGCCAACAGCTCCAGAGCCATCCCCACTGACCAAGGAGGCTCTGTGCTTCTACTGGAAACGGAGCTCCAGCTGAAATAACACCACCTCCCCTCCTCTGACAGCCCCAGGCAGCACAGGAACCTCACACTGCAGTGACCTGCAGCTCACAGCCACACACATACACATAACCACAGCCAAACCACAGGAGAGCCTGGAGTTCAATCATGCCTCACTAGAGAAAAACATAATTAAAACCATTAGGTTTGGAAAACTTCCAGCCCTATGAATCTGACAAAGACATTTATGATGATAGAGGAATAATAATGTCCAGTAAAATCCCTGTACATAAAAGCACTAAAAGTGTTTTACAGTCAAAAATCCAAGGAAAGAGCATTTTAAGTAAGTTAATATGCATCTTCTATAGAAAAGGAGCAGCATGACTTTCACATCTCATAAAGTGAAGCTTGACTTCACAGCTATCTGTATCCTATCACACTTTTCCTGTCAGACTAAACATCTCTTGTTTTGATGCAAACAGAGCAACTTCTCTCACAGGGTATTTTTGATTAAAATGAACTCAAGACTTAAAAAAGAAGAGCCCAAGTCCTTCTGTGATAGCAAATTTCTGATGCTGCAATTCACTTTGCACTGCTGGGCTTTGAAGGATGCCCAGGATGAGAAGGAATTCATAACCCCCTCCACCAAGAGGGGTACAGTACAGTAAAGCACACTGCCATGCTTGCTCTTTTTATTCATCCATGCAGCAGGTTCTTACTTGAGGTAACATTAAGAGAAATGTCTCATTTACTTGAAAAGAAAAGAAAACAATTTCACAGTTTTTGGAGAAAACATTTGGCAGAGTGCTGCCATCTGCACCAATATTTGAAAACCAAGCCATTCAAACACTCATAATTTACTTAATCTTAGCAAGATATTTGAAAATTAGAGGCTTTTTATTACATTTTCCAACCAAAGCAGCATCACTTTGCATATGGAGTATTAGATCCATCTGGAAAAGTGACACTCAAAACAACAATGCCTTTTCAAGCCCATACCACCTTGCTGTACCAGGCTCTTCATACATACTGAGCATCTGATTTCCAGAAGCTGCTTTTGGGAAACAAGGGTAAGGGGAGACAAAATCTACCAAGAATGTTCAAATGGTGACCATAACAATTGTAAGGCTCTCAAAAGCATCCATACTCAAGTGTCGTGATGACTTCCTGCAATTTCTCCTGTTTATTTTAAAATCAGGCTCAAGGGAGCAGCTTAGAACACCTTCCTTGAATAGGTTTGAGAGCTTTAAGATGTCAAGAATTTCACAGCTGATTACATTGACAAATAATTCCAAGTTTGGATCAGACCGAGCAGTAAGCGACATAAGAAAGGAATTTCCAACACACATGCCCTGGAGCTGAAGCCTGTTTGGGATTGCACCTGTCAAAGCCCAGAAACTGGAGATAGACTGTGGCCACTTGTAGTTTATTTAAAGAAAACATCTTCTGTCACCCTGCTTCTCAGTCATCACCCTGGTTTTGTTTCACGTATTTGCTGTTTAAGCCTGGGAAAGGTGGAATGAAGACTTTGTTCATTTTAATTAAACAACACAGCTGCCCACTAAACCTTCTTGACTACAGCACTCTACCTAACCACGAGGCTTACAACACAGAACAACTCCTTCCATTGTATCCTGAGCCTCCCCTGAACAGAACACCTGGAGCAGGCATCCAGGAAAGGGAGCAGAATGCAAGGAAAAGCTCCTGCACTGATTCATTAGCAAAGCAGTCAAAACCAAATACCAAGAGGACCCTCAAGCTTTTTTGCAACAGATCAGTGACACACTCAGGGTAAGGCTTTGGGGAAAAAGGTCACTGCAAAGTCCCTCTGCAGAGCCTGGAAGTTTCTACCAGCCTGCCACACCTTTACAGGCATTTGCTAAGATCTGGAATACTACAGACTCCAGAGCAAGGTGCTGCTGTGTGCTCTGAGCTGCTGAGCCAACCCAGGAGGGGCACTGTGAAGCACAAGTGAAAAAGAAATCCCAAGCTGACTTAAGGCCATTTGCTCCAGAAAAACAGTAGTTTTCCAGGCAAATGCTCTAAACAGATGAATCTTACCAAGAGGCTGGATATGAACTGCTCATCCAAGAAATACTCAGCAATGAAAGATTAACATGCACTTTACTTTAGGGGCTTTGAACATAAAACTATCCTCCCACCTTCAAATCTACTTTCCTGAATTTCTTTGTGCAGAATATTTACAATGCCCACTTTCATTCTTAAGCAAACAGCAGAAAGAATATCTTCTTTGAGCAAAGAGATGTGGACAGACTGCAGAAATTTGCCAAATACTGATTTTGTTAGGGATGAGCTTGAAATTTCCATCTTGTTTCAGTTTCATACTGAATGAACTTCTAGAAGGTGATTTTTTAAAACAAATGTATTATACTGCATTAGAAGAAGTGAATTAAACTACTTCAGATAATGAACTGAAACACCTATGTTAATTGAGTAATTGAGAGCAGTAGGAATTTATCCTTCAGGGTAAAAGAGTACACTGGGGAAAATGATGTTTTCCTAAGAGGTTCTTTCTTGCTCAGGCAGGGCCACAGGCAGACACTGTGCCTGACTGGCCCAGACGTGGGTACTGCAGGATACAGCAAGTCAGCCAACTTATCTGGAGTGTTTTATTCTACAAGCTTTTTCTCCTGTGGCACTTTCAGTCAGGTCTCTTCCCACTTCTTGTCTATCAGGTTTTATAAAACTTACCCTGATACCTTTGGGCTTATGTTCTATCAAACCAAATTTGGTGAATACAAATAAGTGAAGAAACTGGAAATTCAATATATAAGCCCTTATTTCTGCTGGAAACTAAGTTTAAAAAATGTTAAAAGGAATGCAGTCTTCACAATGTTTGTGTAAAGCATACTGAGCATCCAAGAATTACAGGAGAAGCATTACCTGCTTGTAGCTCTCTGGATGTCTAATGAGATCTGCTTCTGTGACAGAGAAATGTCCGAGGTTCTGGTCCTCGTGGGAGCCACTGGTGAATAAATGGATCTGGAACAGATTGATTTAAAAGACAGTTGTCAGTGCAAGGAGCAGACCATTAAGATCATTAACTACCACCCAACAGCTGGGTGGGCTGGCAGGGTGATGAGAGCAGCGCTCTCAAGGCCTTTCCCGTGGACATGGACAAATGGGAGTGCTACCACCAATACAGCAGCCAGCGTGGAAAGGAGGAGCAGGCACCACAACCACCTCTCAAAATGGTCCATCTGGTAGCACTGCCAGAATCAAATGCAGGAATTGCAACCACTGCTGCCACAGGAAAACTGAAGGTTTCTCTCTTCATCCTGTCTGAAGTCTTTTTCCTTACAGCAAACACAGCTGGGTCCATGGCATGAAAGGAGAAACCATTTACACAGACAGCAGCAGTCTTAACTGAGCTAAAGAATACTCTCAGAATAATTTTTATTTCTTTCTTTTAAGTAGAAAATGCTACCTAGTTAGTGAGGTTCTCTTTTGCTGCTCTATACTGTTGGCTTTTGCTTACCAAGACCTTGTCCCAGCTGTGCTGGTGATAGTATCATCAATTACTTGATGAAGAAGCTTCCCAAGTTAGTCAAGGGAACAATAAAAAGCAATTCCTCCTATTCAGAGCTGATCCCTTTGTAACTGTAATAACTGCAGCTGCCAAACAAGATAGCAGTGCACATTTGTCAGACAGTCACTCATATTTCATTAATATTTCTGCCAGAAGACAGAGAATGTTTCCTGCTTTTCTTCCTTTATTCTAATACGAACTTTATCACACACTTGGGTATTGACAACTATTTTAAAGTTGGCAGGCACTGGGTAATTATCAACCCTTCCATGAAACTTCAGAATATTTTAGCGTTTCTTTCCCAAAACTCACTGCTGGTGACAGCCATCTGTCACATGTGCAGAGCTATGCGAGTTTAAAAATAAAAGAGCACCTCCCCACACAATGTTCTTCCTTTCCACTGTCACTCCTCTCTCTCCCTGCTGCATTCTTGTGTAACTCTGGCTGCCAAACCTCTGAGCCAGCCCCTTCTCCAAGGCAGGTGGCAGCAGCATCCCTGGGTAAAGCCCAAAACAAATACAGTAAAGCTGTAACTACAGAGGAATTAGGCGCTCCCCTGAGACCACACTGGATGGATCCAGAAATAACCCAGTATTCATATTTTTGCTATCTCTTACTGATGGCTAAGAGAAGATAAACAAGGCTTAAAGAGGGAAAGAGCACAAAGCAAAGCAGCAGGTAAGAGGGTGAGAGGCAGAGCATGCCCAGCTGTTGCTCCTTGGCACTGGGATAGCCCAGGTGGAGGCAGCTCTGATTTAACCTCACACTAACCTTTGCAAGAGAGCCCAGGCACAGCCCCCCACACTCAGCACCACTTCTGGGGAGTTTCCAGCACCAACTCCTTGGTGCTGGAAAGGGCTCCAATGCCCTTGAGCTCACTCAAGCTGCTCTCCCTGCAGGGTGCCTAATTCACCCAGAGGAGATGAAAAGGGGGCTTGCTCATGGTTCACACACATTTGCATGAGAGGAAAAAGTTCTTTTGCATTAAAGAATGTGCTTCTGAAATCTAATGGCAAATTCACCTTAGGGGGAAAAAGGTTTGAAGATTTTCAAACCAAATAGACAAAAAATATATAAATAAACAAGGTAGCAATTCCCAGAGCAATGTGGTAGATTTTTCATGTCAAGATACAGATGCATCTAACAATTGCAGTTTAGCTCACTCATAAATTACTGACAATGAGGTAATTACCCAGCACCAGTCCCTGCCCTCTATTATTCAGAGATCAAGACTTTGTCCTTGTCCCTTTACTCTTTCTACCTCAGATACATAGATGCAACCCATCCAATCTGCACTACATCTTATTTTATATTGTTAACAGATAAATTATTTTATATGTTTAACATCTTAGAGGGGCACAAGAAACCACTCCATTTGTAGGTAGTAATTCCCAGTGCTGCTGTGCATTCTTACTGACAATACAACTCCTGCTCTCAGCTTCCAAGCCTATTGAAAGCATTTTTGTTGCTTTACCATGATCTGATAATTCCAGTTATGTTAAACTCTTCTTCTATCATTGAGAATTCCATTTAACATTATTTTATTCTTACTAACCCATATGCACAGCTCACAATCAGATATCCACCTCCTTAAAAAAAATCTCTGAGCCTGATTTAACCCTCCACTACTTCAGGATGGAAAATACCCCCAGGATATCCATCACTTTTGCAGAATCTCACCTGATCCTCTGTTTTTTATAACATGTCAATTGTGCCACAATGCATTTAACAGAGCCCCCCAAAAATGAAAGTTTTAAACTATACAGGTTCCTTCCTGTTTTGCTGAAACCATGCAAAGCTTCTTATTCACATTTTTAAGGCAAAATGGTAACTCAAAGACTAAATAAAAACAACTGCTCTCTCCTATGAATTCAAGAGGGATCAAAACCCAGGCAGACAGCTTCTTCTGGCATTTGACAGAAAGAAGAAAGAGAACAGAAGGAACCAAGAGACATGCCTTAACACAGTAATTTATTCTCTACATTCCCATGTATTTGAAGGCACACCAGGTAAATATGTACCACTGAGAATTTCCAGGGAATTAGAATGGTATTACTACATTATACTTTCAAAGTGAGCCAACCTGTCCATGTTGAGAAGCCATTAAAATGTTATTCAACAGCTCATTGCCTCAGGCTGCAAACCTCCTCAGAAACAGAGAGGTGAAGATTTCCCTCAGGAAGTCTTCCTCCTACAGCAGGACATGTGTGCTTCTGTGAGCTTCAACACGCCTTGTGGGAGCTGAAGGCACTGAACAGCAGCTCCTCAGAGCAGCCAGCAAAGAGGAACAGCCAGGCAGGGCCACCTAACGAGCAATTCCCAGCACAGGACCAGCTGTAGCTCCAGGGAGGCTTCCCTCTCTTGGGGACTGCAGAACTTCAGCCCATCAACCTCAGGTGGCTGCAGGCAGGATGGAGTAGACAGAGGACACAGCAATATTCATACTAAAAAATACAGAGTGGGAGGAAGGGCAGTCATCTTCTGGGTAAGAACATTTTTTCCCACTGTGTTGTGTTCTTCTCAGAAAGGCCCAAATAGAGAAAATGGCATTTTAGAGCCCGTGTGAGCCACAGAATGAAATCTGCAGAAGTGTCGCCACCAGTTGACAAAAATTCGAGCTCCTGATGAGCAGTAGATAAGATTGTTCCACAGCTGAGACACACAACCTGCTACGTTATTAAACAGAGAGAGTAAAAGCCATAATTATCATTTTGTAGAGAAAGCCCTCTGTAAATCTGCCAACATAATTAAAAAACATAACACTCATTAGCCTTTTGCATACTGTGCTTGTGGTTTATTAGAGGAAAGCAGCAGCTCATCTAGAGGTCATACTGGGTCAGTTCAGTCTTCTAACACATAGAATAGTTTAAAAGTTTTGAAATTAATGCAGTAGTAAAAGCAATTTCTCTAGAAAGAGTCAGGAAATATCAATTATTGTTTATACAGCTGCTAAATTGGGCAAGTATGTTATATTTTCTGTTACCCTAAATGCTAACATTAATGTGGCACTGTAATGATGTCCTTCCAAAGTCACATTTACCTTTCTATTCTCCTGCTTTAAATTCAAACTAAAATATAAATCAGAGCACTGCACTTTATTACAGCTCTGAACAGAACTCCCACAGCTGCACACATAATACCAGTGTGGGTTCACATGTGGAGGAGTTGGGCTCAGTTCCATCCTCCTTTGTGCACCCCCGTGGTGGCAGCTCTGACTGTGACAATCACCGCCAGCACCACTGCTGCCTTCAGCTTCACCCAGCAATGACAGCTGCAGAAGGCAGCAATGACAGCTTTGGGCAACTGGATGAACAGAGACACAACTCTCCCTCCTGCTTATTCCTCCAGATTCTGGAAATTGTGGTCCAGGGACCTGCAGCATAACTAACCTGCCTCTTGTAGCTGTCTGACTGTCCTAACTCTAGCACACATCTTGCCTTAGATTGCCAAAAAGCGGGGGGGAAAGTCCAAGTTTATTTCAAAGTACAACTTCCACAGGAGGGTCATCACCTCCCATCTCCCCTGCCAACAAGTTTTTAGCGTGCTGCCCCCTCAGCACATCTCTTCATTACCTCAGAGCCTCCTTTGGACTGCTGAGAATATCTCTGTTTGTACTCGAGCCCCAGGTCTGACCTGCTCTTAATTCTTCCTTGGCCTCATTAACTGCAAGCTGAGGCACTGGAGCTGCCTAATGATTTGTTACTGTCAAGTCTCACATAAATCAGAGCACTGATGATGAGTTATGGAGGCATTTGCCTCACCTACTAGAAAAACCAGCACACCTTAAACAGAGGTAGTTTATCAGGGGGAGAAGATGCCAATCATTTCATTTGAGATTCCCCTCTCCCAGCCCCACCACGGTCTGTGATCACAGTGCACAAAGCCAAGGACTGCACGGGCACTTAGAGGGAATTGCCACCTTTGTTCCCAGACCAGGGAAGCACAGCAGCAGTGGTCAGTGAGAAGCAAAAGGTTATTTTGGATGCTGCACACACAGCACTAGGGTTGTCCATCAGACATCTGCCCTAGCAATCAGTTCATGGAAAGAACAAAATGTAACCTCATTATTGTTTTTAGCACTACTCTGTCAGACACAGGATTAAAACCAAGAAAGCATCTTCATTCAAAGGTGAAGATGGTTCTGACAACTTTCTGATGTGTATTTTCAGAAGAAATTTCCCCAAAATGTTTTTAGTCTCAAAAAAGGTTTTCTGTGAAGGTTTTGAGTACAGCAATAGCTGGCTCCATTTAAGTTATTTAAAGAGATATAAATGGAGAAAGGGGACCTAGGGAAAGCAATACTAATAACTTTTAGGACTATCTTAAGAACTGCATTTTTTAATTTGTTTCTGGAGTCACCACCACTTTGGGACTGAAGGCTGGTTCCATCCCAAACACATACAATGCTCCCAGTGATCTGTGATCAGACAGGCATCTAAACACTCATAAATGGGAAGAGAACTGGAACCTTAGCATTGTAGGCCCATTACTGATTCCTGATTTAAAAGCAGGTAGATTTTGGGTTCTGCTGAGATGTCCCCTAGTACTTTGGAGAGAGATTTTGCATTTTATTTTGCTATTACTTTCAATATTTATGCTTAACATTTTGCATCCACATTTCCAGTGAACTAATAGTTCTGCATCGCCACTTCTTGTCTGGGGAGCCAGAATGCTCTGTCTTGTTTCTACCAAGCATTTTCTGAGAAAAACAGCAGCAGCCTTTGGTTGCAGAAGTGACTAATGTGCCAACCTGCAAAAGAGACTTTATACAATTACAGCCTTACAAACACTGAACATACTACATTTTCTCATGGTTCTGCCACACTGGGGAACGACAGAGGTGCTTATATTCAGAGTGATTCACTCTTGCCTACAGAAAATGCAGAACTAGCAAACAAGAATAATTTGTAAATTTAGCTCTAGCTGACAAGGCTTTTAAATAATAAACTATGTCATAGTGAGTTAGAAGAATCATTTACCTTGTACAAGAGTTTGCATTGCTCTTGGTGCTGAGCATGCAAACTGCACCACTGCAACCTCAGCCTCCCGTTCAACCACTGCAGGTATCGCACATCTACTCTGTCTTCAGGTCCTGCTTCACTTGGGCCTTCCTGGCTCTTGGGCAGATCATCTTCACACTGAATGCAGGAAAGAATACCAGACTGGTTTAGACTAGTTTCAATATTTTCAAGTCATTCAGTAGTGAACATACAAGATATTCAGGCCAAAGAAGAAGAAAATCGCCCTAAAATGAAGTCAATTCCAGCAGCACAGAGAAATTAGAATACAGGAATGGGAACAGCCTAAACAAGTGGAGAAGTGTGGAATACATATCAGCTTCTCAGCTCTGATGTGGTGAGCCATCTCCCCTCCCATCTTTCATTTTCCATACCCAGGAAGACACAGTGTTCCTGAGACAGCAAGTATGTTCTTCACCCAGATGGGAAAAACTGTACTTTGACTGCATTCTAATATGTCAAAGAACATAAAAAACAGATTTAGCTCATTTAGTAGTGACTTCCTGAGACCCCATTTTGCAAATCAATAACTTATATTGGGACAAAATTGTGGGCCTGTGCTTGCCCAGCTATTTTCTTTTCTCCATCCAGCATTTCCCATCTGGCAGGATTGAGGAAAAGAAAAAATCCTGCAGCTGGCAGAGACCATGACTCCACAGAGGCACTCCCAGCTACAGTTGTATCATCTGTCTTGCTTGTTTTGCCTTTTCCAGAGTAATTTGGAAGGAAGAACAGAGAAGCAGAGAGTTTCCATTTGTTCATCTTGTTCCACTTTCCCTCTGCTGCAGATGAAAACCCAACAACAGCCAACA
Source organism: Euphonia xanthogaster (assembly GCA_034509185.1). NCBI lineage: Eukaryota > Metazoa > Chordata > Aves > Passeriformes > Fringillidae > Euphonia > Euphonia xanthogaster. The sequence goes on along the minus strand of JAYDZK010000006.1, from coordinate 30,210,426 downwards.
CCTTCATCTTCTGCATGAAATTCCTGCAGCACATTTCTGTCGTATCTCTTTCCCAGGAACGTGGGGAATTCCACCTCCCCCAGCCCCTTGCACAAAGAGATCATTCACATGTACAGACAGATCTCTCCGTTTTCAGCTAAGACTCCTGCAGATTGCAAATTACAAGGGGAAGAAGACATGGGTAGTTTTACTTCTGATGCCACTAATACTGTTTGAAGTAGAGCCTTCCATTTCCTGCAGACTATAGGAATTACACACAATAAACACAACCCATCATTCCAAACGTTTTTACCACAACATGTCATAAGAAGTAGAAATAACACAGAACTGCAAAGACCTGGTTATTCAGAATGGATGTTTGCCATTCTGAAAGGAAGCGTCTCCCAGTTCTTAGACTCTCAAGACATTTCTTTTAAGTAGAACTTTAAAAAGCCTACTTGAAACATGACTGTTTGCAAGAAAACACTTAGGCAGATATTTGGACCCACAGACCTTGATGGTATTTAAGCATATGTGCTTCCCTGCTTCACAGATTTCCACGTTCAGTAAAATCTTCAAAAGATCCAGTTGGCAGGCAAAGCTTGGATGTAGTTCCAATTTGGATCCTAAACTAACAATGCAAACTGTAAAATGAAGAGATTTAATCTTGCCTTAATGCAGATTTCCACAGAAGTGTGTTTACAACCACGATCAAATAACCCCCTAACACTTGTTTGAACCTGAATATCTCCAGCTGACAGGGCCTCTATTGCAACGAGTGTCCCTATTATTTATAAGCACAAAAATGCTGTTCTGGTCACATACCAAACTGTATCAGTATTACAGGTCTGTTCCCTTTTGCTCTGTGGCTCAGATAAACACATGCTATAAATCACAGAGGTGCAGGGCTGGTAAAGAGCTTCTACTTTAAAGGCACAGATTCATCTTTAAGGAAAAAAAAAAGAGAGAAAAAAGAAAAAAGAGTTTGTGTCAACTCCAACATCCCTCTTCTTCCTCTGCTCCTTTGTCTCCAGGCTCCTAAAGCAAGGCACTGTGTCCCAGGACACTCCAGTCCAAGCCAAGCAGCTCCATGTAAGAGCCTGAATGAGGGATGCAGGACTCCAGGGTCTCCAAAATGCAGTTTATTCCACCCAAGACCTTACAGCAGCCCAGGGTGGTGGGTGACAGAGCTGTGCCCACAGCTGCCAGCTCCAGCTGCAGGCAGGCCTGGAGACCCT
>JAYDZK010000006.1:30196371-30208978 GCA_034509185.1 Euphonia xanthogaster | reverse complement strand
TGCTGCCTTGTTTGCCTGTGCTCTCTTTCTGCTTGGTAAAAACATCTTCTTGTTTGGGGTGGGTTTATCCTTTGCTCCAAGCCATAAAAACCCCTTCTAACTAACACACCCTTTGCCTCCTTGGTTATCCAGTCAGACTGGCTCAGCAATTCTTTTCTTCTCTATCAAAACTTGCTTCCAACTCTACTACTTCTTCAGATTTTACATTCAAAAATCTTTCTGCCAAGCCTACATATTTGTGAGACGTTCTTGTCAAACTTGCATCCTTCCCAACACCTCCACAGCTCAGACTGCTTTGCCCCAGCCAGGATGGGTTCAGGACCAGGACAACATGCAGATATGATTACCAAGCTGCCCATCAGCATGGTAGCCAAGCAGTTGGATATTAGTCACAGCAACAGAGAAAACCCACATGTAAAGAACATTAAAACACATCACATAAGCAGCTAGAAAGCCTCAAGGCCAAAGACAGACTTGGGAATCCCAGATTAAAATCTGCAGTGTCCATAATTTACAGTCCTACTCCAACTTCCCTGGTTAGAGGTTTCAGAACAGCACAAATACTGCTCTCCTGGGGATTTATTTCAGGAAGGAATGGCATTAGACCCGATTGCTTTGGCAGTACAGTGACAAACACCATGCAGAGCTAATTTTATTGTAGCAACCTGCCTTATTAATATTAAAATAAAGAAGCCAGCCAATGCATTTTTAACAGGATCTCTCCATTATTTATTTCACAAACCACAAAAAATTTACTTTTCCTATGAAATACTTAGCCTGGCATAAAGTAAACAAGGTAAAAAAAAAAAAGGCCTTGCATATTATACTGTGACCTCAATTTCCAGTCCCATCTTTACAATCTAAGACTATTTTCTGCTCTCCCAGGAGGTGAAAAATCACTAAAACACCTGCCCAAGCTACAGACTTTGCTTCGAGTACCACTGTGAATTTATCTAATCTATGCAGCAGTCCAGGTACAAACCTACATTCACTCTGAGATACAGAAGTGCATATTTTTTTAGTCCAGTTCACAGAGAGAGCAGCCAAGCAACTACCCAGAGACCCCAAGGGCCTTCCCACACTTGGAATGCTCCACACCACTTTTGGAAGAGATCATTCCACAGCCACTTCCCAGAGAAGCATTCTGCTTGCAAACTGTTTGCTGCAATTAATGCTTCTCCCTGATTCCATTTCAGAGCAGGGATGTGCTTGGATCAGCTCGAGGAATTGGTGCCACAGCCTTGCAGTTCAAAAGTCACATGAGCAAGCATCAATGCCCTCCTCACCACATTGAGGTTTTTCCCATTGCTGGTGATAGCTGAGCTGGTCTGGTCAAACTGGGGGACAGGGACCTGCCAGAACACCCCTGAGCAGTGAAACTTAGAAAGCTGATGAAGCAGAAGATAGAATGAAGCTCCTCATTTCACTCCCACCATAACTCACCCCAAAGCAGCTTTCTATCCTAGAAGCTCCAAGTACTGCTGTTAGAACTTTTCAGTATCCACTCACTGGCAAGACTAAGAAAAGCAAGCACAAGCCTGCTCAAAGTGACAAGCATATATTTACAGAAGCTTCCTCCAAGCCAGTTTCTGAACTATCACCCTGCCCACACTTCAGCAGAAGCAGCTCTCCTGTGGTAAAAGATCCAGGAGAAATAAACAGCTAAGCCCCAGAACAAACACCCCTTCCAAGACAGCACCCATCACCATCCCAGTTAAAGCAGCTCACAAACTACAAAACCTAACCCAGGCTCACAAATACACCTCTGGCTTAGTCAGACCTGGTTTATGTCCCAAAAACATATATTTAACAATTTTTGCAAGGCAGCCTAGAATTCAGTCTTTAACACACAAATTTTGCCCTAAATATTCCAACCCAAGCTATTTCAAGTCAAATTATAAAGAAAAAAAGGTGTCAGATCATTCTCAAAAAGCCCAAAAAGTGTGAATAGGCTTGTGGTTAGACAATGCAGCAAGTGCATTAAAAAACCCCCAGCACTGCCAAAGTCCTCCTGGCAGAATTGTTCTGAGCAGACAAGTCAGTCATGAAATACAGTGAACTGAAAAAAGCCATCAGATATGAAAGTACTCAGAGGAAAAGAATAAGGGGTGTGAGGAAGGAGGGCGTGAAAAAGACATGGTGCTTTATCAATTCTCAGCCACATTCCATACATCTGAGGAAACAACTTGCATGCAACCTGCTTAGAGAGAAATTAAAGATTAAGAAGTTTCACCTTCAACAGCAGAAATGAAGCTGTTCTTTTTGGTTTGAAATACAGAGCAATCCCACGTTCTCAGAAATCAGAGAGCAGGTGTACCAACAGTGGATGGAGATAAATTAAACAAGTACTTCATCCTATAAATACTTCATCAAAGAACAACACAGGCACCTGCATGTTTACAGACATATGAGAAGGGAGCACTTTTTCCACTACTTGCTCTATTTGAGGATTTTAGTGACTTGGTATGGAGTAGATTTTGTTCTGCCCACAAATGAGATTTTGCTCATTCTGATTTACTAAAACTCCAAAAACTGATTTAATACAAAATTCCTTGCAGATCCAGCAATATGCCATTAGCAGGACTGCAGAGGAAACACTCTGCTGTGCAAATTCATCTAGACTTTCTACACTATTCCTACTGATATAGGAATCTTTAAGGCTTATAAATCCCTACCTTAATAAATTGACTGTGCCCTGTGCAGGCACTGGAATAGAAAAGGCCGTGCTGCCTGCACTGCTGTAAAACACGGAGATGGCAGGGCTGGCTCCCCCAGAGATGCTCTTTTCTGACTGTGAGCTGCCACCTGTCGGCCCAGGACAGAGCCCAGCTCATCCCCACCAAGCTCTGGCTTTTCCCAGGCATCTTCCAAACCCCTCCAAGCACCAACTCTCTGCCTCCACACCTGGACAACCAGCAAACCATCTGCTGCTCACGCTACCCATGGAGAAACAAGCCTGCTGGAGCACGGATAAGATGTTTAACCCGTGGATAGAAGCACTAGGTCAATTCCCTGACACTAATCCTTGAGCAGAGCAACACAAAGCAAGTGCCAGCTGAAGCCTCCAGTGCACATTCCCAGCCCACTGCTCACCTGCACTGGACTCACTTCGGGTCTAGACAGAAACTATTTACTCAGTTACCACTCAGATCTTAACTACTCTAAGCCCACAGCCTGGTAGCTCAAAGGTGGGTAGGAGCACATTTAGATCCTCACTGCAGGGCTCAGGGAAGGCAAGGCAGTCCCATAAATCAAGCCAATAAAGTGCTTCTGCAGCTTTTACTGAGCGCTCGTTCCGAGCCGCCCATAATTCAGACATTGGTTTTGATGTGACATAACATATGTTATCTTCTGTAATTACACATCATTAAACAGAACAGAGTTTTTTGTTGTATTTTTTTTTTTGTAATTAAACACCATAGCCAGAAATAACAGTATCAGACATGCTTTCTTAATTAATACAGCCATATATCTATCTGCAGGAGGGAAAATGTGAAGAGGAACAATCTGAACAGATGAATGCAAAAGGGACAGCACTATTTTCATTAATAGCACCATAAACAACACTAAATGGATTTCCTCACAGACAAGGCAGAATCCAGATTAGATTTATGCAGGGAAAGATAGATGGTGTAAGATCCCATTCCACATGGTACACATACCAATTAAATCTCCAGATATTTGCAGAGAAGAGTAAGTTTTCCACAAACATAAGTGCTCACAACATCCAAGTTACGCTCGTATCGCATTCAGCAATTAAAATAAAAAAAGCAAAGTCTTGTGTTTCCACAAGGCCTTTTAGCTTTCAAATTTCCATGCCTCTTGTAAGAGTTACTACTCACAACAGCACTCCCAAGAGCTTACTCTTGGCAAAGAGTGAAAAAGAGAAGGTGCTGAGGGAAGACAGAAAATGTGAACACAGCTCTTACCCATGCCTGCCTTGTTCAAACAAGCCTCTCTGGCAGTAGCCACGGGCCTGAGGCACTAGAGCACATCAGTCCTTTATCCCAGCCCTCCCTGCTCATTTAGGAGGCTGTTTAAGAGCTCTGCAATACAGCAAAAGCACGAGGCCTTTAACAGAGCTCAGCAGCACTGCCTAATCCTTAGAGCTGCAAGGTTTTAAAAGAACACTAAAATCCCAATGCTCACTGCGTTACAGATTCAGACGGAACGCGGCAACTCAACATCCTCAGACCAACACGTGACAGGGTAGACCTTAACTGGGAGAGGGTTCTGCAAGGCTCATGAAATGCAACACGCAGATAATGCCTTGCACGGCCTTTTTTCCCCTGCCTGCAGCTGTAGCTCCCCTTGCCCATGGCCATTTGCTCCACTGTGGCAAGAGAGGACCCCTGGAGACAGAAAGATGCAGCTCCCTGCGGCAACAGCACGCATGGAGCTGGGGGAACACAGGGGAACAGCACCTGCCCTCCAGGAGAGAGGAGGAAGAGCTCTGCAGCCCAGAGGCAGGCTCTCCAGGGGCCTGCCATGCCCCTCTCCACACATTCCTGAAGGAAAAGTGCTTTATTTCAAAGGACCCAGGTCGCTGACAGTGGGACACCACAAACAGATGTTCACATTTAACTCCAAAGGCTGCAAAGATAACCAGAACGCACCCAAGGCACTGGCTGCCCCCTGGCACTGGAGGGCAGGAGAGGCACTGAAACATCTCAAAATCCCTCCTGTTTGCCCAACAGCCCAGGAAGGAGCTCCCTGGGCTGGATTTCAGCAAAGTACCAGTGTGACCATGGTAAGCCTTCCTACTAGCACACCAGTCCTCATCATTTGCTCCTCACACAGCTCAAGGGCCTGTCTGCTGAACCCCATCCAGAACACGTCAGCTGTAATGTCAAGTTCAAGAAATTCTGCAATTCAAACACTACCAGAGACACAGCAGATTCAGTAAATTATAAGCCTTTCTGATCAGTTCAGACTTGTCTTTTACAGTGTTTTACTTTGACATGCTGTCTAGAAAAAAAACAAACACTTCTTAATTGTGCATTCACTGTGTCAAGCAAAGACAAATGTTGCTAACTGCACATCTTCCAGTGTAGCAAAGGAAGAAGGTACCACGACAAGTTCAAAGTATTCTACAACAGACTTGCCAGCCACACCGAGGTGAGGAAAATTCTGCAGGAGAAACCTCAGGGACCCTGCGCCCTCTGCTCAGGTTTCACAGATGGCTTTTAAAAAAAGAGCGTTCCTTAGCAGCTACTGAATCCAGCAACAGTAATAGCAGAAAAAGGGCAAAAACATAAATGGTGAGAGTTACTAGGAAGACAGGAGGACAAAGAGAATAGAAGTGTAAGCTGAGGGAATAAGGGAGGAACACCAAAAAATGAAAGCTGACAGACTAATATAGCCCATAAAGATCTGAAAAGTAATTACGCCTCTGAGTCAGAATCAATAAGGTTAATAAAATTCCCTCCGCTGTCCTCACTGGAATTGATGAAGACATGGAAAAACTGCAGAAAACCACTTTTCACTGAAACTAGTGCCCAAGGTTTCCTGGTTTTCTACTGGGGGGAACATCAAGCTTGGCTGCTACTTTAACTCTTTCCTCTAATAACATGGTTTATGGAACAGCAGTGACTGTCAAGTTTTCTATAAAAAAAAGGCATTGCAACAGGATTAGACCAAGCATAAGCCTTACACTATCGTGGAAATAGCCAGTGAGCCAAACTAGACCACGACAAACAAAAGATTAATCAAACTGCAAACCTAAGGGTCAGAAGGCATGTTTATCTTCATTTTTGCCCACCAGAAGCAATTAAACTGACTTCACTTTGGCATGCTAGAGACACATGCATGAATTCCAAGCACAAGAGACATAATAGCTCTATTTGTTGATTACTACAAATCCACAAAAGGGGAGGGGCATCCAATTTCACTCGGAGGCCCAGAAGCAGACGGGGGAATTAGTGGAAACAAGAACCAGTGTTTGTACAACATCTCCTGCTGATCATGAGAGATATAACATCACCACACCCATTTAAAAGCTCAACAGCCTCCACACATAATCAAATTACAGGGCACACAGATTAATTTCAGCTGTAGAAATAAAAGAAGCACAGGCAGTATTCCCCCCTGGAAACAGGAAGAATAGGTGCTCACCAAGTGCTGCTATTACCTGCCCAAACCATGACAGATTTGGAGAAAGCTGGGTCGGTATCACTGAAATTTAAAATGCAGGGTAAATACGAGTTAGTCAAATACTGAATGTGCTAAAAAGGCAAGTTTATATCAATTATATGCTTCTCAGAAAGAATGAGAACTCCCCAGGTGTGCCTCCCAAGCTCAGCAAAGGAGACAGTTTCAACTACAGGTTTTCAGCTGTGTCTTGTACACTTGGATTTGTTCTGTGTGAATAGGAGTCAATAAATGGCACTTGAGAATAATTTGCCAGTACATGATCACCAAAGCAACAGAAGATGTTGAGACATCACAGCAGTGCATATCTGAGATGGAAATTCTCAAGGGGTGTCAAAAGCCTCTGAAAACCTTGTCCATCAATTACTGGCCCAGTGCTTTAATACAATTAAGAGGTGAGCATTCCCAAGCAGACACTTCAGTGCATCAATGTGAGCCTCCAATTCAGATTGTACTTAAGTCTTTAGAGATCTAACAGAGTTTGTGATTATTTCTTCTAAAGAGCTGGCCCATGCAAGGTTGGAACTCTGACTTACTGCCTCTGGAGACACCAACCTGCTGACAGACAAGCACAGTAAATTCAGAGAACCTGAACTGCTGCAGCCCAGCTCTAAAGTTTATCATGGATTATGGATCCTCTCCTCCTTCTCCTGCTCCTCCTGCACAGCTTGCTCCTTTAACTGTTTCCCCTCCCAGTTTAGAAACTTCACATGCTAGAAGAGAGCATGGCCAGGGAAGGACCTGCCACAGGCACCAGGATCCTGGCTCAGGAGACACTGCAGCTCTGCCCTGAAGGAATCTCTTACCTAACACACAAAAGCAGCCAACCCCCAGAACCACCCCAGGCTACCAACCACGCCTGTCCTTACCACACCCCACAGTGAGCTCTGACTACATTAGCACTACCTCTTACCACCTTTCATCATCTCTGAGTTTATCATTTCAGGAATCACTTAACTTTTGGTTCTGAAAATGTAAGTACATGTAAAAGTCAGCTTGGGGAAGCTTTTCCCAGCTCAGGTTCAAAAGATTAAGAATTCCATGCAGAGCTTGAGCTCCTTGTCCATCATGTGTCATGAATACCCTTGTACCTCTAAAAATCCTTTTGAACACTTCCATCAGCTCTATTTGCAGGGAAAGAAAATGGTGTTGCTAAGGAACTGCAAAGGAATAAAAGGCCAGAGTGTGGTAGTCTGAAATGAAATTATTTCAATTAATTGGCCGTTGATATGCTGGGCATTTGGCACATTATCAGCAATTCAGCAGGCTTTGTTTCAAACTTGGGCTGAAAGAACAGTCAGAACATGATTGTACACTTAATTCAGGGATTAGCTCCATTCTCTCTTCTCACACAGCAGACCCTGTTCATCTTTGTGGATTTCAGACAAAATTTTAAAAGCAAACCACATGAATATCAGTTTGAACTAAAGCTTTGCCTACAGTTATTGAGACTCCTTTCCTTTTAAATGAAGACAAAGGGTAAGGATTCTCTCCACATTTATTTTCACTGGTAGACCAACAGATGTACTTTTGCAGCAAGTACTGGCTTTCACGCTTTGCTCATTTTGGCAGAGATCTCAGCCATGCACAGAACCAAATGTATTTCATGGATTTTTGTTTTGCAATATTTTCACTTCAGGAAAATTGTTTGTAGTCATTAAAGATTCCATTCAGTGGAAGATTTTTCAAGTTCTCCACTGAGAATTTCATTTCAATTGTTTAAAAGAGCATTCCCTTTTCTTTCTCCTATTTTTTGAGACATATCTTTCCTGAGTGAAGGTTTTTTCCTCTTCTTTTACCTTTTTCCTTCACTTTACTGAAATAGAAGACAGTTAAGACTGCAGAGACTACACGTCTGGTGTGCTAACTTACAAGATGTCAGGTAGCAAAGCGACAACCTCCCCCTCTCTTACTGTGATTTTGGGGTTTTATTGCTGAACACTGGCTGATGAGCAGGCTTTGCCACGATTACCTCACAAAATAACAACAGCTAGCAAATAACAATATCTAACAACAATAAAACTTAACACTTTTATGAAACAAACAGCAGGTTTTCATGAGTGGTTTACAAGGAGCTGATTCACTGACCCAAATGAGGTGTGTGACCCATCCATCTCCTCCTCACCCACCATTGCCTCCTTGCATCCTTGCCAGTGCATTCCTAGATCTTCATTTGGTTGGCACCTGAAGGCTGAATTTATTGGTTTTGCAATGCCTGGTTGATCAAATAAAAGATAAGACCTCTCCCTCAAAATTCCATTTGTTTTAACTTTCTTGTGATGGAGAATCACAAAACCCACTAGTTATGCTGTAACTATATTCCTTTTTTTCCCTTGAAAATATCAATTTTATTGGAGCATGAAAACTGCTGGATGAACACCATACAAGAAATGTTTCCACTAATACAATGAGCTTTACATACACAAGCTAACTCCAACTTCCAGTCTATACAATTTTTGTCTGGTCTATTAAAAAGAAAAAAAAAATTAGACTCTTAAGCCTTTCCTAACACTGTTTTGGACAGTTATGGAGTAAAAACATTTAATATGCATTCCATGCTTTTTGAGAAACACGAGTACAGCAGGTGAGAACTGCAGTCAAAGACACACCAGTATGTGTTGCCATAAGAGATAACATTGTATTACTATCGTTCTTTCATCCCTTTTTGGGAAATGCAAAACTTAAAGCCTTCAGAGAAAATAACACAGGTACTGCCCCACTCCCTGAATTCATGTCACATTTCACTTGTCACTCTTTTGTAATAGAAGTTAAGAAAAACTTTAACAAAAAAAAAATTAAAAAAACCCTGCTACTGCAGATGAAAAACAAGAAAAAGGTAAAAGAGATGTTGAAAGTAAAAAGTTGTCCAGCAGTGTGTTTTTTCTGAAATCTCAAGGCACCCTTCACGCAAGTAGATGGCACTGCCACTCCCAGCTCAGCCTCTTGTATTCCCTCTTCTGTGCAGCAAATAACTGTAGTGCACCAAGAGTGGTCCCTTTCCTCAAAATACTTCTTGTAATGTTGTTACAAAAAGGATCCTTTCCCTTGAACTGTCTTCCATTTGTTCAAGTGTTTTCCTTCCCAAGACACTGTTTCTATATTGCAGCTTTCCCAACTTTTGCTTTCCTGCTTTGCTGCCCCCCTAAAAAGGCTCCACAAAACCAGGGAAAAAACATATATGGGTTCAAGAAAGACCACACACCTTAGACACCCCAAGATACTCAGCAGGTAGGGCTTCTGACCTACAAAGTCCTTTGCCAAAAACTAAGAAATTCTGTGAGCCTGTCATCTTGGAGCAGACTGAGCAGTAATTAATGTCTGACTAGATGACGGTTATTTCAGAACAGACTTTCTGTGTACTAACAGCTTTTATTAACAGAAAAAACAACACACTCCAGTGTGTTCTCAAAGGTCATTAGTTACCTCAAGGGCGAGAGCTGCCATTTGAGACCTTGTTGTTTGTTAAAAGTATTATTTGCCTTACCTGCTCTACGCAACAGTGCCAACACAGCCAGCATTCATTGCTAGCCTGTTTGCCTGCCCTGCAGAACCACTCACAGCTCAGTCTGGGAGCCCAAGACCCAGAGGCAGAGAGGCTGAAAAGATTCACTTACCTCCACAGTGGTCTCACCTGTACTGGAAATAGAAATCAGTGAATTCAGGCAGGGTGGGAGTTTGATAAAGAACTGTGGTGGTGTTCACAGGGGTCCCAGGACAAGGGAAGAGATGAGAATTTTGACTCCATGTTTCAAAAGGCTGATTTTTTTAATGATATATATTATATTAAAAGAAAATTATATACTAAAACTATACTAAAAGAATAGAAGAAAGGATTTCATCAGAAGGCTAGCAAGGAATGAATAATAAAATCTTGTGACAGACCAGAGAGTCTGACACAGCTGAACTGGGATTGGTCATTAAGTAAAAACGATCCACATGAGACCAATCAAAGATGCACCTGTTAGTAAACCATCTCCAGACCCCATTCCACAGCCATCAGACAGTTACTGTTTACATTTCCTTTCTGAGGCTTCTCAGCTTCTTAGGAGAAAAATCCTAGCGAAAGGATTTTCATAAAATATCACAGTGACAGGGAACAGCCTCCTTTCCCCTCATCCCAGCTCCTGCCAGTGCCTCCTTCCCCAGGGTGTCATGGCAAACAAGCTGGGCTCTGCCCTGAATTCCTGCCTGCACATGACCTGCATGTCACCAAGGCACTGAGTGGGATGTCAGCAGGGAGGAATCTCGGTGCTTTCCCTGTCCAAGGGGAATCCAGCATTTCTGAAGGGCTGCCAAGGACACCCAGCCACCAGCAGTGCAGTATCTCCCCAAGGGACACCTTGCCAGGTTCCTCCAAGGGAGTTTGGCCGAGGAAGCAATCAAGGAAGGAATTTAAACTTCTCTTCCCCCTTGGCCAAATGTTTACCTCCTGGGAGGCTGTGGAATTGGGTTGGGAGCTGAGTGGTGGCCTGGGCACCAGCTACCCCTGCATGCCCAGAGCTGCTGCACAGCAGGAATAGAGAGCAGGAACACAGGCATGTTTCCTCATGGAGCTGGATCACTCAGTTCCTGGAGGTGAAGGGGTTTGTGCTGCTTTCCTTACAGCTGGAGGCTAATTTAGAAATAGTGTGTCATCCCACAGGGCTCAGCAGTGGGAAGCTCCTGCTCCAGACTGGAGAGCTGGATGCTCTGGCACTGAGGATAACTCCTTGGCTGTGCCCTAAATCCTTTCCCCCACATTTCTCTCAGGGAAGCCCTCCTAGGAGCTTCTGTTGCACTTGTGCTGTTAGAGCAATGACTCTTCGGTTGGGAAGCACTTTCTGCCTGCTCTCTGCCATTTGTCCATGCCTCTCCTTCTCTCCCTCAAGCTGGAAGAGATGCTGGAAGCAGAAGATGCTCTCTCTGAAGCCAATGCCCTAAATAACACCAACGCTGAAGTGTGGGGATATCTCGCCCTCATCTGCCTGCAGGTGAGTGCCCAGCCCGTGCCAGCCTGATGGAGTGGGGGTTCAGGGGGGGTTTATTGGGCTGGTGGGGGGGTTGGCATCTGCTCATGAACCTGAAGAGCTGGTGTAGAGCTCTGTGATAAAAAGTTTGGGGACTGTTCTTGGGGAAAGCGAGTGCTTGGATGGCAGAAGCAGCACCCAGAGGCACCGATTGCCCCAGGGCATGTCCTCCCTGCTGAGCTTCTTACAAATGTCATCCCACAGGGATCCCACGTCTTTCCTGGGGTGCTGCCCACTGCCGAGGCACTCTAAATCCTGGGATCCTATTGGGCCCCCTCATGACAAGGCAGACACTGAGGGGCTGGAGCATGTCTAGAGAAGGGAACAGAGCTGGGGAAGGAGCTGGAACAGGAGTGGCTGGGGGAGCTGGGAAACTGGCTCAGCCTGGAGAAAAGGAGGCTCAGGGGGGACCCTGTGGCTCTGCACAACTCCTGACAGGAGGGGACAGCCAGGGGAATCCCAGGGAACAGGGACCGGACAAGGGGAAACGGCCTCAAGTTATGCCAAGACGGGGTCAGATTGGCTACTGGGAGAATTTCTTCATGGAAAGGGTGGTCAGGCACTGGCACAGCTGGCCAGGGCAGTGGGGGATTTAAAAGCCGTCTGGATGTAGCACTTGGGGACATGTTTTAGTGGTGGCCTTGGCAGTGCTGAGGGAATGGGTGGATTTGATGGTCTCAGGGTCTTTTCCTGCCTGACGCACCCCAGGATTCGCTCCCCGGTGCTGTGTTGCAGGGCGGGCGGCAGCTGGAGGCAGAGCAGTGTTACAAATACACCGTCAAGGTTCGTGTCCGTGTCCGTGTCCGTGCCCGGCGGGGCGGGCGGGGCTGCGGGCGGCACCAGCCGCTCACCCTGCTCCCTGCCCGGCTGGGAGCGCGGCGGTGCCGCGGGACGGTCCCTGTCCCGCCGGTGTCGCAGCCGAGCCGCCGAACAGCCCCGCATCTCCCGGGCAGTCAGTCCCGCGCAGCCCGGCCCTGACCCCGCTCCCCTTTCCCGCAGCTCGGCCTGCGGAACGACGCGCTGCTGCAGGAGATCCGCGACGCCCAGCACCGCTTCGGCTTCGGCGACCCTTCGCTCTGAGCCCCGGGCACATAAAGTCCCCTGGCCCCGAGCGCTCGTGCCCGGCTCTGTCGCGATCGCGTCGCGACCGCGGGGAGGGGAAGGGGGCGGGGCCAGCCAGCGGGCGGGGTCAGCCCCGGGGGCGGGGTCATTCCCGGGGGCGGGGTTTGGGCGGGACACGATCACGTGACAGGCGGTATCGCGCCGCTGATTGGCTGCGGCCGCGCGGGACGGTTGATCCGGCGGCGCGCGCCATGGCGGCAGGTGGGGGGGGATCGGGGGCGACAGCGGGGACTGGAGGGGGAAGACGGGGTAACGGGGGTGTGACCGGGGAGGGAGACAAGGGGTAAAGGGGGTGTGACCGGGGATGGGGGACACGGGGTAGAGGGGGT
>JAYDZK010000006.1:30154714-30189243 GCA_034509185.1 Euphonia xanthogaster | reverse complement strand
CGCCCCCGGCCCCAGCGGGAGCGCCCTTCCGGGCCGCCCGCCCGCGGCAGCGCCCCCTGGCCGCGGGGAGGGGGCACTGCGGGCGCGCCAGCCCTGCCTCTCGCCCTGCGTGTCCCTGCACCGCCCTGCATGTCCCTGCACCGCCCTGCGCCGCCCTGCATGTCCCTGCATCGCCCTGCATGTCCCTGCATCGCCCTGCGCCGCCCTGCATGTCCCTGCATCGCCCTGCATGTCCCTGCGCCGCCCTGCATGCATCTCCCTGCACCGCCCTGCATCTCCCTGCACCGCCCTGCATGTCCCTGCGCCGCCCTGCACGTCCCTGCACCGCCCTACATCTCCCTGCACCGCCCTGCATGTCTCTGCATGTCCCTGCACCGCCCTGCACATCCCTGCATCGCCCTGCATCTCCCTGCACCGCCCTGCCTGTCCCTGCATCTCCCTGGATGTCCCCGCACCTCCGGGATCGCCGGTGGTCCCGACGCTCATCCGGCCTGCGCGCATGGCTGGGGGCACGGAACGCTCCCAGGCAGTGACCCGCACGTGTCACCTCCCCGAGCCATGGACGCGCCTCCTGCCCCGCAGAAAACACCCGGGGAAGCCCTGCGAGCTTCCCCCACCCTGCCTGGGGGACAGAGCTGCTGCAAAAGCCGGCTTCGCCTGTGGCAAAGGCACAGCTGTGCTGCAGTCAGAACAGCTCCGGGGGCACGGAGAGCAGCGCTGGGCAGCAGCAGCAGCTCCGCGATATTGCTGCGGTGCTCCTGCGATGCTCCTGCCCGCCTCTTGCTCAGCGGGGGGAGGTGCGGCCAGCCCGGCTCCACAGGCGTTCAACCCCCGAAATGAAGCCATCCCCGGGATTAATCCTTGGGGAGCCGTGGGGAGAGGAGAAACGGAGCTGCACTATGGGAGAAGCCTGAGCTCCTGAGGGAAGTCGGGCCGTGACCAGGATTTACAGAACCAAAACCTGGCACGGAGATGGATGCCTGCTGTGGGGTAGCAGAGGGAGCACAGCTGGTCTGTGCCAGGGACGCGGGTCTGCTCCGCCAGCACCGCGGGGATCCTGCCTGTGCCTGGACATGAGACCTGCTGGAAGCCCCCACTGATGGTTTCTTGGCCAGTTCCCCAGCTCATAGCCCATTTAATGTGCTCACTGTGGACCTAGCGTGATGCCTTTACTTTTTTTCCACCAGTATCTGAAAAATGTGAAACAACATGTGAAATTCCTTCCCGCCACGGAGCAGGCTCTTGCAGCCAAATGGCTGCTTGCAATGAGGAGAGAAATCACAGTGGTCCAAAGGGTCCTCCAGCCAACGTGAACTGCGTTTGCACTCCTTCCCTCTGGTTGCTCCTCTCCTGCCTCCCACCCCTGTGCTGGGGAGTGCAGCCCTTTCCAGTGCTGAGTGCTGCTTTACAGCTCTCCTCATCCTGTGGATCCTGGCTCCTGCTCCAGCCAGCCCTGAAAGGACCCCTGGGTGTGAGTTATCCAGGCTTAAGGATCTTTAAAATATCTTCTCTAGCAGCTGTTGTCTCACATCCTCCTTTCCTAATGGCCTGGAAAGCATTTTCCTTATCCCTTGTCCAGTTCTAGCTCAGCAATCTTTATCCACTTCTTTGCTCTCCTTCCTAACAGGTTTGGCATTTCCACATGGTTCCTTGCCTTTGGTTTCCAACAGCCCATAAAGTCCCTTTTTGTTGCCCAGAGCCTTATCGAACCGGGACAATCCTCTGCTGTCTTTGGCATCCTTCTTGGCTTTCCATGCCTCACTGCTATCGGGCGCTGTCTGCTCCCTCCATGACACATCGCTTGTCTATTTTCCCGTCCCTGCTGCAGTCTCCAGGCAGGAGGACCTTCAGCTGCAGCCAATTTCCTGTGTTTTCTTGACCACTCCATAAACCCAGCTCAAAGCTTTCCCTGTCCCCACACACATTCCTCTGTCTAGGCCTTTCCTCCCCAGGGCAGCTGCTGAGACAAGGGCTCTCCCGCACGGCCCGGTGCACGCACAGTGAGTGGCTCTGTGCATCCCCCTTCCTGTGGGCTCCTGTCTCCCCGCCACCCCCCAGGCCAGCAAACATCACCTGGGATTCACACCGAGTCCCTGAGCCGCTCTCCATCCCGCTGGCCAAACCAACCCCGTGGCAGACCAGCACAGGGCTGGCTGCCCTGCTGGCCAGCATCCCCCTCGCGCCGTGGCTCCCGTGGGCACAGCTGACACAGGACGCTGGCTCTGTGCAGGGCTGGCACCTGGCCACGGGCGGGTTGGAGGCCAGGCAGAGCACCCCAGGCTCCCAGCACCCCAGCAGCACGGTGGGTGCTCAGTCCCAGCCTGCCAGTCCCACTTATCTGCTCTGCCGGCTGCCTGGGCCGTGTTCCAGCGTGGGAGAGGCCAAAGGGAAGGCAATGGTTTCCTGCTGCAGACATGGACCGTGTGCTATGGACAGGCGATGGAGGTGACGGTGTCACAGCCCCAGCGTGCTGTCCCAGCAGGGGTGGTGATGGCACCCCACTGGCAGCAGAGCCCTGCTCATCCAGGCCACCCTCACCTCCCCTCTCCCAAGCAATAGCATCCTGGCAGATGGAAACCAGCCATGGCTGGCTGACATCAGCTCACAAGCCTGATGTCATTGTGGAGCTTGGAAGCCCCCAGGACCCTCTCTGTAGAAAGGAAGCGGGACAGAGCTGGATTATCAGCTGGCCCCTGGCTCCCAGGCACTGAGGCAGGTTCAGGGCGAGCATGGCAGTGGGGGCAGCAATGGGAAGGGAAAGTCCAGGCACGTACTGAGTGGCCAGGGATGCTTTAGCTGGGAGAGGCCACTGGACTTTGCCCTCTCTGGGTTCCCGGGCCCGCGCGGCGCCACAGCCGCGCATTTGCAGTGCCATGTGCCAGCTGCGGCCACTGCCGTGCCGGGTGACTCAGTGGGCCGCGGGTGCCTCTTTGCCCTGGGCCATGGCAACTCGCCACCCCCACGGCCCTGCTGCGGGCGCGGGGCTGCCAGAGGGGATGACGGCAGCCCTGTCCCATTGCCTCATACCGATTGTATGCGATAGCAGCCATCCCTGCCCGCTCCCTGATGTCACCTCAGCCCGCTCTGCCAAGGGCAAGGTGGGAGCTCTCCTCCTGCAAAAACAACTCCTTTGGTCTTTTGGGGTTTTTTCTTAATGCTTTTATCCCCGTGAAGGCGTGGGCGGGAGCCAGCCTGTCTCCTGGCCAGGTCCCCAAGCCAGGCATCAGCACTTCCCACGCTCCGCCGCCAGCTCAGGCGGCCGGAGTTCCTCACTTCTCTCCTTCTCCTCTCTTTTCCCTCTCCTTTCCCTCTCCTTCTTGCCGTGTGGTATCTGCTGAGGAGTCAGCAGAGCAGAGCAGAGCTTCCCTCCCTGCCTGCTCGAGGGAGGCCTTGGGTGGCCGGAGCGTTTCACACCCCGAGCAGGTCAGGCAGGCTGCCTTGCTTTCCACTGCAAACATTTCCAGCTCCTTCCCCGTGCCCTCCTGGCCCTTTCACACGCACTTGCTCTTCTCTCTCTGGGACATCAGGTTAAGCAGAGAGGGAAAAGGCATGACCTGGCAGCATGGCCGTGGTGCTGGCAGAAAGGAGCCAAGCGAGCACAGGGCTGTGAACATGCATTGCCTGCATAGATGGGCTGCAGCAATGCTGTCATGACTCCACGATTGCTCTGGTGCAGATTTTCCTGGACACAGGCAGTTAGTCAGCAGCAGGCCTGTGTGTGGGCTGTAGCACCAAAATTCAAGGTCAGCTCCCAGCAGCTGGATGGTTAAGAAAGGTGTTGGTGTTTCAGGCTCTCTGATGCAGGGCTTTCAGTATAAGTGAATTGGGAATGATTAGAAAGGAGGTCTGAGGTCTCAGCAACTCTCTTCTTGGGAGTTTCAGCCTTTTTACTCTAATAGCCAAGTTCCTCTGCACAGAGGGAAACTCCCTCCGACCTCCTCCCCCAGGGCCTTTAACACAAAACTCACCAAAAGAAGACAGAGGCTTCCGTGGGAAGTCCTTGCACCCTTCCCTCTTGGAAACTCTCCCTGTTTCGTTGAAAAAAACGCAAGAGGTGTGAAAGTAAAATTCACCTCTAGGTGCCTGATGCCAACCTTTCTGCTTCCACTCCCTGCTTGGGCAAGCCACCCAGGATCTGGCAAAGACCCCCAGGGCTTTCTGCACACAGCTGCTCTCCAGCACTGCATCACCAGCAGCAGGAAGGCGTTAGAGTAGAGCAGCCTGTGCCCTCCTCTCCTTGCTCCCTAGCTACACCTCAGGTTCCAGTAGCTCAGTTCATGGTCCCATTCACTTCTCCTTACACCCCTGGCTGTCATACCCAGAGTCCCTCTGCCTTCAGTATCTTCAGTGTTTGCTGGAGGTGTTGTTCCCCATCAGGAAGAAGGTTTGACCCCCCCCTTTTTCACCTCTGCAGAGCTGTTGCAGTTGCTGAGATGGAGGCTCCCCAAACCACTGCTTTGCAGAGCTGGATGGGAAGTCCCATCTTCCCCCGCAGAGTTCCTGCTGCCTGACACCCGCTGCATGGCCCCTCTTACCACCCTGTCTGCGTAAGAGGCAGATTTCTGAAGGCGTTAGGAGATGGGCAGACACGTTTTTGACCTAAAGATATCAGAGGTCTTTGAGCTTAACACAAATCAGCCTTAAAAATCCCTGAAGCAGCGGTGCGCTGGATACCACCCAGCTCCAGCCCGGCTTCATCCCCATGAGCTCTGCACAGCACAGAGCAGCCACAGCCCCTGTGCCACTCTCCCCCAGCCAGAGGCTGCACAAACCACCTCAAGGGAAGTGGAAGAAATGTCACATCAGTGTCCCCATCAGCACTGGCAGGAGAGGGTGAGTGGCCCCATTGGTGCCCCAGAGAGGCAGTGCTGACCCGGGCACCCAGCACGTTAGTCCAGATGTGACCTGAAGGCTGCAGCCACACTGCCAGAGCACAGCCCTGTCCAGGGGCTGAGCCTGCTGCCCTCCTTAGCAGGACCCTGAGGAGACCCCTGCTGTAGGGCTTCCAGCCTTGCCAGCTCCAGGCTCAGGGAAACATCTGTCCCCTGCTTCAGATTAAGGTCTGTCAATCTGTGCTGAGAGGAGGACACAGGCTCAGATCACCCTCACTGGCCACTCCTGCCTGCACTGTGCCCCCATGGTTGAAGGGCCCCCCAGCCCCCTTTCTGCTCCCCTCTCCTTTTCTGTACAGAAAGTCACAAAGCTGGGATGGGGAGCAGCAGCGGTTAAGTTTCTAAACCCATCCTGTTTCTGTCTTTGCCAAAATCTCTTCTGCTTCCCTACCCAGGGCGTTGGGGCTCGCCCACACCCAGCTGCCAGAGGAAGTGTGATGTTGTTTGTTTTTTTGTCACAGTGATAAAGTGTTTATAGCAACTATCACTCCACAACCCACAGACTGATCTCAGCCCAAGCTTAGGAAATAACGGCAGAGGAAGCATGGCCCCTTTCTTCAGCGTCACCAACGGCGGCGGTTCGGGTCACCAAAGCAGGGAAGTTTTGTGCTGGGCATCACCATGCTGTAAATCACCCAACAACTTTTGCTGTCCCAGATGGGCAGACAGCTGAGATTTGCCCTCAGCATCTTGCTCCCCTGCTGCAGGAACAGCACAGCCAGGGCATCACCACACTGGGAGGTGGGGACCGTCCCTGCCTGTCCCAAGCTCTTGCCAAGGCTCAGAACCAAAAGCATCACAGATGAGAGGCACTGAAAACCGCACTGCTGCCTGTCTGTGCAGTCACACTCCAGGCCAGAGATTTACTGTTCAAAAGGAGAAAGGGTTGTGTCTGCTGACAGCCCACCTCCCTGGCGCGCCGGCCGCTGCCGAGCCTCACTGAGCATCCAGGGGAAGCCTGGCTCAGCCGTGGGTTTCCCATCCAAATGAGATACAGCTGTTTCTGCTTCCTCTCCAAAGGCCAAAGGGAGTTTTTAAAAAAATCAATTTATCATCTATTTTCTTTGACCAAGGCTCCTTGTGGATGTGGCCTGTGCCTGAACTGCCCAACCTCACAGCATCAAAGCTGGATCAGGCAGAGAGTGTGGCTTGTACAAGCACAGCTCTTGGAGAAGAATATCCCAGCAGAAAGTCCTGGGGCTAAAAGCCATCTCAGTGGGAGCTCTTACTGCAGGGTAAGCAGAAAAACAGGACTCGAAGAAGAAGATTTTGCCAATCAATGCCAAGGGGCTTGTCCCCAGCCCATGCTTGAGGGACCCCTGTGTTTTAATGCACACATATATTCTCTCTGCAGCTGCACAGGCCTGGCACAGCTCAGTTCCTGCATCCCTGCATACACCCAGGACAGGGAGAGGTGTCCCTAGCCACCGCAAGTACACTGCAAATCCATGGCCAGGGACAGAAGCAAAAGGGAGCCCTGGGCAGCACACACTGCAAACAGCAGCATACAGCAAACAGGAGATCACTGCCTCCTGCCCCAGGTGCAGCCACTGCCACTGAAAAGGGCTGGATCACCCCAGCCTCCCCCTGTGCAGCCCCTGCTTTTCTATACCTTTCACTGGTTCCTTCCTCATCCCTGCTAGCCTGGCCCCTTGTACTTGGAATAAGCTGCTTCTGAAATTTTAGTGCAGGGCCCTGCTGGGAAGGAGCCTTAGCCAAATCCACAGGTCCTTTTCCCAGCTGGACACACTTGTGCAACCCTGAGGATGACAGGGATTGTGTTTGCCATTACTTTAAATGCCTGAGGGAAAACACGATCTCAGTGGCACAGTCAGGCTGCTGAGATTCTATCACTAATTTGCTTTGAAGCTCAGCTGGCAGGGGAAAGCCATGTCCCAGTGCCCAGAGGCAGGCTGGCAGAGAGGGATAGGCTGTGGATGGCCAGCAGCCAGGGGTCCATGGGTGCTGGCACCCCGGGGAGGCCGCGGGCACCCCCGGGAGGCTACGGGCACCCCCGGGAGGCCGCGGGCACCCCCGGGAGGCTGCGGGCAAAGGCAGCAGTGGGAGCAGGAGGTCCCCACGAGCCCTAGCTGCTGGGAAGTCTGATGGCAGCCGAGCAGCCAGGGTTTGCCTTTGACACAGACGCCTGTGTTTCTTGTGCTATCGGGGTGGGAGGCGAGGCAGCGCCTTGCAGCATCAAGCAAGTTTTAATTGGAAGTTTTAAGATGCTTATCAGATCAGGCTGCTTCTGACACCAAGGATTTTGACACTGGACATGTGTCTCTAACCCCTGAGGGTTTTGGCCAAGTCCCAGGAAGGCTGATGTCACAGTAAAATGCAGAGCAGCCTCTAAGGAAATGCATGCATAAACTGTAGCCAAAAATATCCCAGTGGGTGATGAGATAGCTCTGAATATGTAAATGGAGTTGTTCAGGTTAGGGAAAGACATGGTTAAGAAATCATTTTAGAAACACTCCTCAAGTTGACATCTTTGACATGTGTCAGTGCCATGTTTCCAGTAGGGCAAAAACATTGAAACATGGAAGAGCAAAGCTCTGGAGCCAGCTCTTGCTTTCTAACACCACAGCTCTGCTGTCCCTGCCGGGGGAGGCTGGCTCTGCCTCAGCAGTAACCTCCCGCTTCCCTTGGCCTTTTCAGGTGGCTGCTCAGATCAAAAGCAGCAAATACCAGGTTGTCCTGATGTGACAGTCAATCCCCTCCCAGCAAGACACCCCTCTGCCCCAGCTGAGGGCATGTGGGGCCACCACACAGAGTGGGGCTCAATCCAAAGCCCACAGGGGCATCAAGCAGGTGGCAAGCACTTCACAAGAGGGTCCCGTGGGACTCCTGTTATAGAGAGCACAGCTGCTACAGGAGGGAAGCATCTTTTCATTTATTAAAGACTGAGAATACAACTGTGGGCCCAGCCACGAGAGCTGGATGCCTGAAGCAGAGCTACATTTTGGCTGGAAGGGCGCGGTCTCCTCTCCAGGCAGCCTTCAGCAATTTCAGCCAAATTTCCTACCCGGCAAGGCAACCCAACGTCCCCACCCTGGCTGCACTCCATCTGGAGCAGAGCCTCTCTCCACACCAGCCCAGCCTTGGTTACTTATTGCTTTGAACGTGCTAGTCTAGTACAGGGTGAATTAAAAACAAAAATGCATGTCTGTTGCGGTGTGTTTGTGCTGTCCTCAGGCTGTGCTGGGAACCCTGGATGTCGGACCTGGAGAGGGATGGAAGAGAGGAGTGGATGAAGTCAGGCTGGGCTGGGAGCAGAGATGTCCCAGGGACACCAGTGCCCCAGGACAGATCCTGTCTTTGCCAAGGAGTCACAAAGCAATAGCCTTTGGCAGCTGGTGCCAGAGCCAAGTGGGTGCTGACAGTCAGCTGGGACTGGAGGAGAGGAGCAGCTGGCACCCAGCTCCTGAGCCCTGGTGTAAGGGCTGGGAGTCACAGCCAGACCAGAGGGATGCTGTGGCAGGCCTGCCTTCCCCACTGGCCTGAGGGAGGACAGCCCCAGCCAGCCCATGGAGCCAGAGACAGGAGGGGAGCTCTGAGGGAAGGACCAACCTGAGGCTTAATTGAACGTGTGGCTCTCAGCTCCTCCCCGGCCGAACCCTGGAAGAGACGGAGCAGGGTCAGTGCTGCCGTGGCATGGTGAGCACCCGAGGGCTGCAGCTCCTGGGCCAGGAGACAGGAGCCCCGAGCCCGACAGGAGCCCCGAGCCCGACAGGAGCCCCGAGCCCCCTCACTCCCTCCATGACCCCACCACAGGCACCCACCTTTGGGCCCGAACAAGGCAGCGTAGCAGGGGTGATTGCAGTAGGGCTTGCCATCGTGCTGCAGGGAGAGAGAAAGAGCATCAGCCCCACCTCTGCTTGTCCCAGCCCTCGGGTGCAGCAAACCCAGACCTGCTGGGCAGCAAACCTCACCTCTGCATGGCCTCCAGATGTCAGGGTCTTGTTACACTTCTCACATCTCAAGCAGGGCCGGTGCCAGTCCTTCCCCAGAGAAGTCACCTTCTCGGCTGCCATGGAAAGGAAAGGAGGTGGGTGAGTTGAGGCACTGAGCAGGCACAAGTTAGTTTTGGCAGATTGGTTGCCTTGCCGGCAGCCCTAGGGAGGACATTTTTGGGCATTTTCTCAAGTCTGTCTGTCCAGGACAGAGGGCACTGTGCTCAGACCCAAGTGTGCACATGCAGGAACGTGGATCCGCAGCAGTGGTGCCACGCCCAGGGTGAGCAGGGCTGCATCCATGAGGATGGACTGACTTCTACCCCATCTTCCAAAGACCTGAGGACCTCCCTGATTCCAACATCAGCCTGCAAGGGGATTAATTTCTCCCCAGCGAGCTGGAGCCCAAGAAATCGCTAGAGTTGACAGGGGTGAAAGGGGATGCTGGCGAGGACTGGGGAGGCAAAGCCATTGTCACACCCTGCCAACACAAAGCAGTCCCTTCCAGCCACAGCTCGGATTCTGCTGGCAGCATGGCAAACCAGAGCAGAGCTGGAGCCTGGCAGGGGTTCAGGCAGCCATGGGAGGGACAACATGGGAGCCAGGACATGTTTGTGGAGAGAGGGGGGAGCACAGGGGGCCTTTTAATTGGAGCACAGCAGGGGAGAAGGGTATTTTCTGCAGGCATGTGTGCTTTCCATATTGGCAGCCGAGCTCCTGGGAATTTATTAAGTGATTAAACAGAGCTGTCCACAGGAATCATGTCAAAGCCAGGTCTGAACACTGTCCCCATGCCTGCAAATGGGACCAAGCCAGTGTGGGTAGTGCACGCCCTGGGCAGCCTGAAGCACCTTTTGCAGTCCAAATATGTCCACAACAGCCTGTGCAAGGAGCAAGCTGGTGGCTGCAGAGCTGGGAGCGGGGGCAGTGCCCAAATGTCACAAGGCAGCCCCGCTGCCATTCCCCAGTGGCACAAAGGGCCTCCTGTGCCTGCAGCCTGGCAGCAGCAAGTGTCCTCCCCCGGGTGCCCCTAGGAGCCTGAGCCTGGCCCGAGGCAGGACCCTCCTATCACTGCAAGGTTTCTGCAAGGAGCACAGCCTCCCCACCTCTTGCACATGCATTTGCACCAGCACTTGGGCAGGAGCTCTGCTAAGGCTCGTTACAGCACTCAGGCATGAAGGCAAAATTCCTGCAAACCCCATCCCTAGTCCTCTCAGCATCACCTCCTCCCCACCCCTGCTCTCTGCAGACACGATTTAGCCCAGAGCAGCCTGAGGCACGCCCAAGCAGGACCGCCAGGCTCCAAAAGCCTCAGGTGCCCCAGAGCCAGGCTTGCTGTGCCTCCTCTGCAAGTGCTCTGGATAATCTGCAGGCATCCAGCTTGGTCCTCCAACAGCTTTTGAACCCTCCTCAGCCTCTGCATCAACAGAGACATTTCGTAACAAGCGCAAGCGTGGTAAGTGCAAGGTCAAACCCCTCCTTGGTCAAATGGTGCTGTCCCAGCTGCTCCATGGCCACACCTGCAGGCACAGCAAACCCAGCTCACCCTGACCAGGACTGACCCAGAGCCAAGGGAAGGCACACGCTGCCACCAGCGCCTCGGTGCCTCCTGATATCAAGCCACACAGGTAAATGAGGCACACCAGGAGCCTGAGTCACAGGAGGGAGCCACAAACTCTATTGTGCCTGAACTGCCATCCCAAAGCCTGGCTGCAAGCAGTGAGTTCAAGGCAAGGCAGCGTTCTCCAGCCACAGGAACCACAGCCCTAGCAGCTCTCTGGGCAGTGCCCACGCCAGCCCCAGCACAGCTCCCCAGGGTGGGCATCACTGACACACGCACAGAGCAGGTCCTGTGTTTGAGCTTCCAACTCCCTGGCTGAGGACAAATAGTTGGGACACAGGCACAAGCAGAGCAGAAATAAAGCAGAGAAAGAAGCCCATCATGGCACCTGGGTTCCAGATCCCTCATCTTGAGTAAATCAGAGAGCAGGGAGTGTCTCTAGGCTGCTCCCGGCAAACTCCCTCGAGTTCAGCTGTGCCAGGGGAGTGGAGAGGTCTGGCAGAGGAACCTGCCCGTTCCAAAAGGTGATAGCAAAGTGTGAAGCTCAAACCCCTCAAATACCCTCAGGCAGGACAGCAGGTCCACGGCCCCAGATGGGGCAGGAGCTTTGGGGCCCCAGTTTGGAGGGAAGACATCTGCGGGAAGCCCAGCAGCAGAGAGCAGCTCGACAAGGCTCACACCTCCCCTGCAACAGCGGATTAAAAATAGCACCCAGGGGTGTCATCCTGCTGTACTAAACCACACAGAGCAACGTGTGGGCGACCCACTGACCCAGGCACTTGCCCGAAGGCATGATATGCAAGGTGCTCGCACCTTGGGAAGCTGCTGGCTTCACCTGCCCAGGCTTTCAGAGCAGCGGGCTTTACCAGCTGGCCCTTTGGGCTCCAGAGCGCCTCAGGGCTGCGGGCTGTGCGGGGAAGGAAGTGAGGCTGGGCTCCCTTGCTGCTCTGGAAGCACCCAGCGCAGCCCGCGCTCTGCAGCCAGGCATCTCCTTGGGGTGGATCTATAGGATCACCCACCCGGGGCACCCCGGGGACCCACAGCACAGGGCTGAGCAATTCTGGGATACCCCAGGAATTTGCAGAGATGGGCTGCGCAGCATGGGGGCCAGAAGCCGGGGTGCCCAGAGGACGCCCAGCCCGGCATCGGTGCCCGGCAGGTGCCCCGAGTGGGGGCGGCTGGGGCGAGGCAGGGAGCCCTTACCGAAGTAGACCTCCTTCTGGCAGCGGGGGCACTTGGGCATGGTGTCGGCTCGGCTGGGCTCGGGGCTCCGCTCGCACCGCCTGTGGGATGCTCCACGCCGGCCCCGCCGAAGTCACTGCTCGCCCGCCCCGCCCCTCCAGCACCGCCCAGATGTGCGCTCCGCCCCGCCCAGATGTGCACCCCGCCCGCAGCTGGAGGGGACGGCCAGGGGCACGGCCCTGCAAGGGCTCCCGAGACGGGGTCCTGCGCCCCCTCCAGCCCTACACCTCCTGCAGCCCTTGCCCCTGCACCCCTCCGGCTGCGCGTCTTGCGCCCTTTGCAGCGCACAGCCCCACGGCTCTGGCGCCCCGACCCCCCTGCCCCCCACAGCCGGGCCTGTCCCTGCGCACCACGGCCCCTGCCCACGCGTGGGCTGTGGGGGGGCGGAGAGCCCCGCTGCGAGCGGGAGCTGCAGTTGGCATCTCTCAATTAACCCCACTCGCAGACAGAGATTCGCGGGGTGCTGCCCGCCTGGGCTCACCCTCTCCCAGCACAGTTTTTCTCCCAAGGGAGTGTAAAAGTCGAGCCGCAGGCAGGGTCTCCTGCCCATGGGGAGTTTTGGGGTGCGGGGTGAAGCAGGCGGGAGCTTCAGGACTGTAACCCCGCTCCTGCAGGACATTGGGAATGGCGTGGGTGCGGCACACGGCTCCGCTCACTGTGGAGAGCCAGCCCATCTGTGTCACTGACTTTGTCGTTTTATTAGGAGGGAGGACTTGTTGTTCCTTTGTGCTTGGCTGTGAAGGAAATGAAAAGCCTATCCAAAGGTCTGTTTTGTATGAAACAATCCTCCCCAGGGCACGTTGCTGTGCTGGAAAGGTCATGAGGGCTTGTGAAACCCAGCGCCAGGACGCCTAGTGACTGCCTCCCGAAACGCGAGGCATCCCTCCCGACACAAACAGGGCCCTGCTGACACCGGATCCCACCCGTGGGTGCAGGAGGAGAGGCGGCAAGCTGTGCCCAGAGGCGAAGTTCATGTTCAGCTGGGACTGCTTTACGACCCAGCCTGGCTCCAGGAGCCTCTCTTCCAGCACAATCCCCCTGCTGACGCTCCCTGCTGCCGCCAGTGGTCCCAGTCTGTGAGCCCGCAGTTGGCAGCCCCACTGCAAGCTGGGGGGCACCATCCTGCCCCAGGGGCAGCGCTGGGCTCAGCAGGGCGGGCAGCACCCACACTGGCAGGATGTCACAGGGAGCAGCTCCCTCCTGAGGCGTGAGTCATGCTGAGATGCTGAGACAGTGTCTTACAGTATGGGAGGGGAGGCAGTGTCCTGCAAGGGCCTCCGCCCTGCCTCCTCCCCTTTCTCCCTGCCCTGAGGCAGCAGTACCTGCAGGAACCCGTATTTCAGCCACATCACATCCCCCTGTACCCAGACACAGCACTCGCTGAGCACCCAGCTGGGGTACCCAGGCCAGAACTCTTCCCCACACCACGAGGGGTGCAGCTGGCACCCTGGTGAAATATAGGGGACAAGACATGTCCTCTCCCCTCTCTGGTGGCCCTGCTCCCCCTCCTACATGGTGCCAGGCTGCTTTGGGGCCACCGACTGGCTCGGACAGATGCCTTCAGCTGCAATCCCTTTTAAGGAGGTTTTGTGCAGGCCAGCAGCTGAAAACTGCCCTCCTGCAAGTCCCTCCAGCTGGCCAGCCCTGTGGCCAGTCCCCATGGACCACTTGGCCCAGCTCCTCCTGTGTCAGGAATGCTCCCACCCCGGCTGGGGCAGCAGGTGCCTCTGCATGGCACTGCACAGCGAGTGACCTGGCTGGAGCAGAGCCTGGCTGTCCCCTCCTCTCCGTGTCCCCGTGGACTTTCTGGAGATTCTTCTGTTCACTCAAGAGAGCAGGCACAGGATGTGGGCCACTCTCACAGAGAAGGCACCACCGAGCCACATGGTGCTCTCTGCCAAGCCTGCCCACACGGGGCTGTGTGCCTGCTGGCCCCTCGTGGCTCTTGGCTGTCCTGGCTGGCCCTGCTGGGTTACCAGAACCCATGGACCTTGGGCTACACCCATCCTGCTTCACCAGGAGTGAGCCAAAGCATGGTGCTGTGTGCCCTGCAAACCTACATGAATCCCAGCAAGCCAGTCTTGGCGGGAAGGCTGCTGTGGGGTGCAGCCCTGGATCCTGCACCCCATGGGAGCTGTGCCTGCACCCTGCCCACTCCTGTCCCCCTGATCAGCAGGCATGCACAGGGCTGGGGCAGTGCAGCAAAGCCATCTGGCAGAGGGCCCCAGCAGGGAGGGAGGAAGGGCTACAGGTGCTCCTGGAGCACAGCAGCACCTCAGGAGCCCATGGGATACAGCCTCTTGCCCATTTTACAGGGAGCAGGTCCATAAACACTTGGAATGCCAGTGTGCCAAACCTGTCAGCACTCTGCGATGGAGCAGTCTCACTGTGCTGGAGGGAGCTGGCTGGAAACGCCGCAGCAGGCTGGCATTTGGGGTCACTGCTCCTTCTGCCATCCAGGGTCCCCCCAGGACACAAAACTGACTGTGTGGGAGCCTTCTTGGAGAGGCAGTGAGCAGCAGCCAGCTCATCCTTCTTCATTGGGGTGCTGCCCATGGTGTCGTGCCCACGCATACAGACAAGATCATCCAGTGGGCAGCTCCAGTGCTGGGCAGAGACAGCACCAGGAGCAGCAGGAGAAGGGCAGGGGTGGTGTTTTCAGCAAACCCAGGTCTCAGGCAAAGCATAATTTCAAATCAAGGTTCATAGCCTGGCAGGTAAACAACCCAGCCAGCGCCAAGGAGAGCAGCCTCTTCAGGAAAGCACAGCTTTATCTTATCTGCAGACCTTGTTCCAGCTAATTTAACCATTAGACTGAGCATGCCTCAGCTGTCAATGCCCTCT
Source organism: Euphonia xanthogaster (assembly GCA_034509185.1). Lineage (NCBI taxonomy): Eukaryota > Metazoa > Chordata > Aves > Passeriformes > Fringillidae > Euphonia > Euphonia xanthogaster. The sequence continues at coordinate 30,174,751 of JAYDZK010000006.1, read as the reverse complement.
GATAGGAATCTGTGGGTGAGGCTCTATCCTGAACATCCGGCGCCAGCGCTCCCTGGTGGCATGGCAACGGCCCTCGGAAAACCTGGGCTGTCTCATTTGTTTGTTTGGGTGGTGTTGTTATGGCCAGGGCTATCCCCTCCCTTGGCAAGAGCCAGCACCAGCTCCCCAGCTCCATCTGTGCCCTCATTTGTGAAAGGTCCCTCCAGCACCCAAGAATTTCTTGGGCTCCTCGGGGAGAGTTGCAAGTCAAGAGCTCCTGGGTGTGCCAGAGCTGCCTGCCTCAAGCATCTTAGCCACTGGTGACTACTGCAGTAACAACTGGAAAAGCCACTGGCATTTTTGCAGGCAGGACAGAGACATAAGCCGATTTTGGTTTGTTTTGCTAACACAGCAAGAAAAAACAGCTATTTCCATGTAGCAGACCAGCCCATCTGCCCAGGCAGCAGCTGCAGGCTTCCCCTCCTGCCCCACCTTGCTGGAGTGGGGTAGGGGCTTCCACAGTTCTCACAGCCCCCAGCATCCTTGCACAGAGGGGAGAGGATGCACCAGTGAGGGTGTGACCCAGGGGCCAGTGACACCCTGCTCCAGCATTGTCCCAGCACTCTCACAACTGCGAGTCCTGCAAAATCTCCTCCCTGGCCGTGTTTCAGCCCACACTTGTGCATGTCAAAGGCCCTTTCAGCCAAGACTATTTGTTGTAAAATATGCGCCACACAACCCAGCGTGGAACTCTAATTTGACAAAAAAATTACAGGATGGCTTAAACCAAGCCTGGCAGAAGCTGGGGGGAGCTGCCAGGAGCGTGATGCCGTCAAGAGGAGCTCTCGGTGTGCCCTGCAACAGGGGCTGGAGGGCTCTGCCCCCACTTCCCTCCATCCCCTCCGGATCTGCACGCGGCTAATCCCATTACCAGACAGACAGGAAAACAACGGCACCAAGGCGGCTGTCAGGGCAAATTACACCCGAAGGAAAACCTCTGGGATACATCTTCCTAGAGCTGGCAGGCGTCTGCTGGCTGGGGGTAACTGTGAGCGAGGCAGCAGCAGGAAAGGCCTTGGGGGGGGCTTGGGGAAGGGGCTGGGAAAGGGGCACTCTGCAGGTTTGTGGCACACCCACCAGCACACTGTGCTGTAAAGCCTCAAATGGCTTGAGCCTGTCAAATATGCTCGCTGCCACGCCAAAATCTGTGCTCTGTGCCCTTGGGGACACAGTGCAGAGCCGTCCTGCCTCGGGCACAGGCAATCACGTGTCTGCTTCCAGCTGAAACTGTAAAAACGCTTCCAGGCCAGCTCAGGCAGCTGGCTGCCCCCACAGCCCCTTGTCAGGTCAGCTCTCACCCTCAGAGGCAGGGCGTGAATTATCCCCACGGGGTTAATGTGACACTGCACGAGCAATAACAAACACGGAGCTGCTCCCGGCTCAGCGCGGATGGAGCACGCGGGGCTGCCCACGTGGGGACAACAGGGACACGGTGCGCCTTCCATCCGCGGGACAAAAGGGTGTGGCAGCCCTTGTCCTCCTTTCCAACCCTGCCAAGATGTGGAAAATCTCCTCCAATTCCACCCAGGCTCCCCCAGTCTCCCTGAGTACAGTCTGGCCAAAGTCTCTGCTGCCATCTGCTCTTTTCTGCAAGTTTCCATTAGTGGCAGCCCAAGGAAACCTCCTGGCTAAATCCTGCTGGGGGAGGATTTGGTACATTTTCCTGGCATGGCCTGGCTGTTTCTATTGTGGCTATCAAATGGGGCCAGGATTGTCAAGGAAGCAAGGTCTGCTGCTTTGGAAAGCTGCCCAGTGTCCAGGAGGGGTTGCCTCTGCCTGCCAGGGAGATGCACATGTGTGCTGGGGCTGGCAGGGACTGTGGACACTACTCAGGGGCTACTCTCAGGGGATCTGTGCCAGGGATCACCTCCCCAGCCTCCCTGGCAGCACCACTTGTCCTGGGCTGGCTCCAGGCTGTTGATGCCACACCTTTTATTCCTGGTTAAAAATTCACTGTAGGTGAGGCAAAGGGGTGCAGAAGTGTTTGCTCTCTCTGTGAGCATGCAGCTCAGCGTGGTCATGGCGAGGCAGTGGAGCAGGAAGGTGAAAAGGATGTGATTACTGTGCTCTGACACCCCCAGGCACGACAGAGGGCCAGGGCAGAGCAGGAGAGAGGAGGAGAGGAGGAGGAGTCACAGGTTTGCTCACATTAGCAGCCTGCACTCCTCCATCCAGGCACAGGTATTCCTCCCCCAGCAGTCTGCCCCTGGGCACTCCAGGAGCCTCTCAAGCTCCCCAGGATGGTTCCCAGCTGCTCACCCTGCCTGAAAACAGCCTAAAGGCTGATGCAGAGCTCTGCCTGCATCCTGGGGTGTGCCCTCGTGGATGCCCGCAGGCAGCAACACTGGTGAGGGGGAGCGAGCAGCTCTGCTGCACCATGGACCCTCACCAGAGTCACAGCCAGAGCTGGCACCAGCAGCTCTCCCTGTGTGACACTGCAGGGCACTGCACTGGCAGGGGCACTTACAGCCCAAGTCCTTCTTCTCTGCTTGGTTTTGTGCCATTCCTTCTTCTTCATCCCTGCCTGCCCACCTGCACCCTCTCCAGTATTTACACCCAGTTCTTTATCCTCCCACTGGGGCCAAGCCAAAGCTCAGCCAGGCCAGGAGAGCCCCTCTGCTGAGCCAGCTCTTGGCCCGTGTGGAAACAAGCTGTGCTTACTGGGTCACTTTCAATATCCCATCTTAAATCACATCTTCCAGCACTTCATCCCTTTTGGCTCCTGGTTATTGACTTCCCAGCAAATGCTTTAAATCTGTCTGGCTTCCCTGCCCGGCTGTGCTGCTCTGGCCCCCGTGTCCCGGAGCCATCCTGTCCTGCTCTCTCCCTGCATTTCAGGAGCCCTCCACACCGTGATGGCTGCAGCCCCTTCCCTGCATGGACTGGCTCAGAGGCACCCAGGGCTGCCCTCATCATTCCCTCCCCTACCAGCTCCTTTCCTGGTGCTTCCCATGTGTGCAGCCTGCTGTGCCTCTCTGGGAGCAGCCTTTGTGCACTCTCCTTCCCTTTTCTGGGCCATGAAGGACAGCACAAGCTGTGCAGCTCTGTTTCTGGGCACACAGGCACCCTCAGCCTTGTGTTGAGAAGCACCAGTCGGTGACAATCCTGCTCGTCCTGCAGCCTGGGGACACCCAGGCTGGCACCCATCACCCACACTGCCCTCTGAATAGTCTGACCAGCTGCTGAGTTCTCTGCTGAGCTCTGCTGGCTCCCAGGAAACCTAGGAGCCAGCAAGTGAAATGGCCCAGGACAAATTCACAGGGCTTGGGGGATTTCCAAGCAAAGCTGCATCCACTTTGTTCTCTATTTTCATCTGTACCCTGGAGAGCTTGTCTATAATCACCAGGGCCCTCTGACTTTTTTATCCCACTAGCAAGTCCAAGCTGAAAAAAAAAATAAAATATTTGACATCCCTGAGGGGAAGGATGTTTTCCAAGCCTCAAGTAAAGGAGCACTTTAAGCTCACATAGGCCTCCCAAAAATAAATACAAAAATGCACCAAGGATTAGAGGCCAGAGCTGCCGTCCCTGCTTGAGCAAAGTGCCACTCTGCTGTGTCTGTGCCCTGGTCCCCACGCTGACCCATGAGCACAGGGACAGCCCCGGCCCCTCAGCACACACAGATAATCCCATCTAGGACCCCAAAGTCCTCCTACAGCCTTCAGGTTCCTGCTCTTAACACCCACCCTGGGGACACCTGCTGTACCTGGGGACACTTTGTGTCACGAGAGGCACCCAGTCCCTCCACCGACCTGAGGGTGGGGGGACACTGCCCACCCGGAGCCTGAGCAGCCAGGCTGTGCCCTTGGCATAGCAGGATGCTGTGATATTTGCAGGCTTCCCAGCACTCCATGGGGCAGCAGAGCTGAATTTTTTCTATTTTTGATTTCATTGCATTCCTTCAGCAAAACTCTCATGGGAAAAAAAAAATGTAAGGATTAAAAAAAAACAGAAAAAAAGAAAGGAATCGAGGGGGAAGCCAGCCCATGGTGGGATCCTGCTGGCATTGCTGAGCCTGGCTGGTGCACACCATGGGGAGGAGAATCAGCTGGGCAGGCCACCCGGGCAGCTCCCTGCTTCCCTGAAGCAGGCACAGGCCACAGGCTAGCAGAGAGGCTGGCGTATTAAGCTTGTTAATTAATGATGGGAAGTAAGAGTTGCAAGGGGAGATGGATTTGTGCCGAGGGCGTTGCTGGCAGCTCTGCTGGGCCCTGGAGGAGCGATGGGCACCCCCCAGCTCAGCACCGCCGCTGCTCTACGGGGCAAACTTGGCAAATTCTGGCTGCGAGGGCCCAGCTGCGGGTCAGGGGAGGAGCCGAGAGCGACACCGCTCTGATTTACACCGCAGCCCTGTCCCCGAAGCATCCCGGGGTCAGGTCTCCATGGAAACTGCACCAAAACACGGACACACTGAGGCCGTTCCCGAGCCGGGAGCTGCGCTGCCGAGCCCTGTGTGCCTGGGAAAAGGCTCCGTGCCGCTGGGATTGCTGCCAGGAGGGAAGAGCCGCCGCTCCCTGGCGGGCCCGTCCCGCAGCTGTGCCCGCTGCATTTCCCAGCTGCGCCCTGCCCGTGGCTGCCGACCGGCCCCTTCTGCACGGCACGGAGCAGCTCCGGGGCTGCGGCTGGCTTCAGCCACCGCGGGGCCCCGGGGCTCTGCTTTCCCCAGCAGACGGGCCAGTGGCCTGCCCGGGTGCCCAGGGGCCAGCAGGCAGCCCAAGGGGGCTCTTGCAGGAACGTGACAGAAGGGACGAGCCCGAGCAGCAGTTCCCAGCCGCGGTGTTTGGCTTGGCAGCCCCAAGCTCCGTGCCTCTCTCCAGACACCCTGCTCCGAGGGGAATAGCTGGATGTCTAAAACCAGGCCTGGCAGCAGGGCTGCAATCTGGCTGGGGACAGGGCAGCCCCCAGGGGCTGAGCAATGCCCCCACACTGCATTCCTGCCCTGCTGCTGCCAGGCTGAGCTTTCCCGAGGGCAGCCCCACTCAGGCACTGTGCCTGCTCAGCGAGCTCGAGCTGGGGGGAGCAATGACATCTGCTCTTTCATTTCTCTCCACTGGTTTCCCACTCCCCAAAGCTGGGAAAGACCCATCCCGTCCCACTGCACCCCATCCTGTCTGCAGGGCCAGCACAGCTTCCTACAAGGCTGTTGTGCTCGCAGCGCAGGAACAGCTCCCCGGGAGGAGCTCAGGCTCCGCTGGAGCTGCTCCGGCCGGCCCCAGGAGGAGTCAGCTGGGATGGGGCAGCAGGGTCCCACCTTGTCATGGGACCCGAGGGATGCTGTGTGGTGTGCACAGCCTCCCTCCCCCACCTCCACCCGGAGTTGAGCTGCACAGCACATCTCTCAAAACCTTTATTGTCAGCAAATAACAAAAGTCAGCCCTGCAGCAGCACAGGGAGCCTGAAGAGAGCGGGGTGCTGGCACCGAGGGCTCGCCGCCCCGGCGGGTCCTGCCCCAGCCCCTCCCTGCTCTCCCGGGCAGCAGCAGGGCTGGGCGTGCACGGGGGACGGGTGAGAGGGGGACACGTGTCATTCTCCAAAGCAAGGAGCACATGTACAACTGCTTATAAATAAACACAACAATGAGAAACCTCTGGCTCTGGGAAGCAAGGGGGGGGTCCTGCTGCCCAGGTCACAAGCCCAATGCGCTCTGTCCTCCAAAGGTGGGGAGAAGAGAGCCCCCTCCCCCAGGGCTGCAGCTGCCAGGTGCCCCCTGGGACAGGCTGTGCCTCCAGGGGGATCAGGCTGGGGACACCAACCTAAACCAGCCCGCAGAGCAGGCTGGGGCACCTGCCTGGGTGCCCCTACAGGGATTCAAAGCAGGGATGTAGGGAGCTGCCAGACCTAAAAGTGGACAGGGCCAGCCGTGGGACCCAGGGACAGTGAGAGCCAGGGCATGGAGCCTGGGAAGGGCCAGGAGAAGGGCAGCGCTGCCAGGTGTCACACATCTCCAGCAGCTGGTGAGGAAGAGGGCTGGGCACCCTCACCCCAACCCCAAGCACTGAAGGACAGCCTGGAGCACCCTCCCGTGGTGGGACTCCTGCCACCACCTTCCCCCATCCTCAGCCTTTGGGTGCCACCTGCCATCCCCTGCCCACGGGGTCATCCCCAGAGCTGCCCTGCTGCCTCCCACACTCGGGAGGTGGCAGGAGGGCTGGGGAGGGCAGAGCGCATTGGGAACCACCAGAGATACCTTCTACCTTAGCCTTAAAACACTGAAGCTTATATTAGAGACCATGATAATAGCCCAGGGGCAGGGCTGTCCTGCCAAGAGTAGGGACAGCAGAGAGGGCACAGCTCCGCGGCCAGCCCGGTGAGGCTCTGCTCGGGCTGCGAGCAGCAGGTTAGTACAGGAGGGGCACAGAGCGTGCGGGCAGGGCGGGGATGCTGCCTAGGGCTGGTTCTTCGCCTCAGGGTCTTTGTCGTAGATGTAGCTTCCCACAGCTCCGGTGTTGACACCTGCACGGGGGAGAAACAGCAGGGTGAGGACACGGGCAGGAAGGTGGCAGGTGTAGGAGTGTGCTCTTTGTTGACGAAGTGACAAAACTATCTTTATCCCCTTAAAAGGAAAGAAGCCCAGAAGTTTCTCTCCTCGATTTAAGTGAAAAGACACTTCATAGGACTCGGGGGACTTCACCTCAAACTCAAGCATAGCTAATTACACAGAAGCTAAAAAGCCCCGCCTGGGCAATTAACTAGAAAAGGGTGTGAAGAAAGAAACTAATGGCTTTTGTAAAGTGTTTTACCAGGAGCAAGAACCTCTGGCACCTGGCTCGGTTTTTCTGTTTGTTACTTTGCCTTTTATTAAACCTTTTTGCTTCCAACACTGCAACAGAAGCCATCCTGCTGACTTTTATGCCTCCAAGGGTAGCTGAGCTATCTTGGGTGTGTTATAGGCCTCAGAGAGTGTATCAGACCTGGCTCGAAGAGGTTACTGTAAGAGGCATGTTCCAGGGAGATGTCCCCTCTGGGTGGTGGCACGAGCATCTCCAGTGGCAGCCCATGCAGAGCGCGTGCCCCTGGCCTGGGTCCCCCCTGGTGCCCCAGGCTCTCACTCACCCTTTGGCCCGAAGAGGATCCCGTAGCAGGGCTTGTGGCAGTAGGGCTGTCCATCGTGCTGTGTGGGGCAGAGAGAGAAACCTGTCACCTGGGCTGGGGGCCGGGGGAATCCAGTCCCCAGGGCGTGCCCACCTGGCTGGACACCTCTCGTGCTCTTCCCCTGCAGGCACCCAACAACCCCAGCACTTCCCCAGGCTGAGAGGCTGCTCCTCCCAGCCCTGCCCTCCTGCAAAGGCAGTGGGTGCCATCAGGATGGCCTGGGACATCTCAGCCAGGCCCCGCTGGCATCCCCAGGTGCAGGCCAGGGTTCTGAGGCTGGCACCCCCTTACCTCGGCGTGTCCCCCCGGGGTCAGCGTCTTGCTGCAGCGCTCACAGCGTAGGCAGGGACGGTGCCAGTCCTTCCCCAGCGAAGTCACCTTCTCAGCTGGAGTGGGACAAGGAGGGAGGGTCACACCAGCCCGCTGCACCATGCCAAGGGGGAGCATTCCCCACGGGGATATCATAAAATCCCAGGAGAGCCCTCAGGATCTCCAGCCTCCCACATCCCTCCCACCCCTCTGGTGCCTCACAGGTAACAGAGGACGGCTGAGGACAACAATTACCACATGGCAGGTGACACAGCAGGGGATACAATGCAGATAAAGCCCTGCACCCACGAGTATATCCAAGAGGACCCATCCCTGAAGGCCCCTCGGGCACATCCCTCTGTACCTGCAACCCCTTCTCTGATCCAAACCCCACTCCCAGCCTCCCTGCGTGCCCCAGGGCTCCTGCACAGAGCCCATTCCCATGGGGCCGTGCCATCCTGCGGGGCCGTGCCACCCCGAGGCAAGCACACACACTTGCCACCTTACCAAAGTAGACCCTCTTGCCACAGCGTGGGCACATGTTGGGCTCCCCGGTGAAGGTGGTGACACTGGAGGCTGGAAGAGAAGAGGACATGTGCCTCGGAAGTGGGGGGACATCTCAGCCAGGACACAGCGGGGTGGGGTGGACCCCACACACAAAGCCTGCAGCTCACACCGTCACCAAACACGGTGGCTCTGCGCAGGCTGCCCAGCACGGCAAAGGGCCAGGCTGCCTGTCCTGCCCTGCCCTGCCGCTCACCTTTGCTGGGTCCCTTGGGAGGTGCAGCATTCACCTTCCTCTCCTCCACCTTCACGGGGTGCTCGATGGGTCCCGGGGCGGTCTGCCCCTCGATCTGCGGCTTGTCGTAGATGTAGGAGCCGGCCCCGCCGATGTTCACCCCTGCAGAGGGGCACAGAGAGCCTGCGGTGGCCTGGGAGCCTCGGGGTCTCCATCGTCCCCCCAGCCCCCTGTCCCTCCTCCCCAGCCCTGCTGAGCCAGGGGCCACTGCTGCACTTCAGCCCTGGCTTGCTTTCTGCTGACCCAAGCTTCCTACAGCCACATTTGGGATAGGAGACTAACTCCACCTTCTGTTTGAATGGGAATTTGTTTTATAGATTCCTTCCTTCCTCCCTCCCTCCCTCCCTCCTTCCTTCCCTCCAGCAGCTCTTCTCTCCCTCTGCACAAGCAGACAGCAGGCCTGGGACTGCAATTTGCTGGCTCGATGCTCAGCCCATGCTAGCCTGGCTTCTGGGATGTTGCTGGGGCCACCAGTGGGGATGAGGGGAGCTGGCCCCTCCTGCAGCTGCCAGCCCAGCACCACAGGCAGGGCGGACACGGACGTACCTTTGGGGCCGAACAGTGTGGCATAACAGGGCTTGTGGCAGAAGGGCTTCCCATCGTGCTGGGGAGAGAGGGCAGTGTTAGGAGCGGTGACCACAGCTCCCTCAGGAGCACCTTCATCCTCTGGTGTCACAGACCACCATGGCCATGCCAGCAGCCTAAAATGCACCCAGTTCTGGGTCTGCAGCACCAGCCTAACCCAGCCTGAGCACTCGGGGGTTTCACCTGCATCAAGCACTCGGGCTGCTGTGCACAAGTCATGCCCTGGGGCTGGAGCACCAGCACCCATGGCAGCTCAGCCGTGGGCACCTCCACAGCCTGGCCCGGGTGCGTGGCACTGGAGCCAGCGGGGCATGGCCTCAGCCCCTCAGCATTCTGTGCACAGCCAGGCCACTCTCCTGCTCACAGCACCGTGGGAGCTCAGCTTCGCCTTTCCCTCGCCTTGGCCCAAGATCAGAGGCCCCGCAGGGGCTCTGCTCCCAGCCCAGCTGCTATCGAGCCCGCTATCATCTGGGGTGATTATCACAGGAAGGCAGGAGGCAGGCGATAAGCCCCAGAACTCCCCGTTTCTCATGGGCCAGCTGGAACCCAGTCCAAGAGAAAAGAAAGAGTGTCTGTGGCTGGAGCAGGGGGCCAGCAGGGCTGCCACACACACTGCCCTGGGTAAAAAACCCACTGTGAGCCCGGCTCAGGCAGGATCCCACCCCATCTCCTGCTCAGAGCCCGGCTCAGGCAGGATCCCACCCCCTCTCCAGCACCTCAGCCCTGCTCCTGCCCCGTGCTCCTGACCTCCATCCCTGTGCTGCAAGGCAAGGAGTGCTGCCCACGCAGGGCAGGGTGGATGCTGAGCAGAGGGGCCGTGCCAAAGGCGAGGGCTGGGACAGCCAGAGGTAAGGCTGAGGGAGGGAGAAGGCTCTGGGCTGGCCAAAGGCAGCTGCTATATTGCAAGGCATAAATATGAGCATGCTCACAGCGTTGCCATGCCAGAGGGGAGGGTAAACATTTAACTGGTCTCCCCGTGACACCTTTCCAACCTAGCCTCCTCAAAAGGAGGGAGAAAAAGCAGGGAAGGGCCAAATCTGCTGTCGGCAGAGTCAGTGGGGCTTGGCTGCCATCCCCTATGGGAACAGAATCCAACCTTATATGGAGAAGCAGCAAATCTTCTGGGCTTAACCCGGTCAGGAGCACAGATCCACCTCGCTGGCAGGACAGGCCCTGCTTCCCCACGGGCTGGGGGCCACCAGCATGGCTGTCCCTGCTGGTGCCCAGCTGTGCTGCCTGCTAGAGCCAAGCTAAGGAGCTGGTGACACTGTGGAATGGCAGGTGCTGTGCAATCCCAGGGTGTCACGCAGGGACACTGCACGGGAGAAATACAGTTGCTCCTAAGCCCGAGCAGCTGCAACCAGCAGCATGGCACCTCACACTCCCAAGTGCAGGGGAGTGGCAGTGGCATCACTCCAGCACAAGCTCCTGAGCACAGAGAGCACCAGTGCCGAGCTCTCGTTGCCGTGGCAACCCAGGCATTCCCCGTTCTCGGTGTTTTTAACCACAGGTCAGTGCAGGCTCCCAGCACACACACCTCTCCAAAGCTGTGCAATGCCCAAGCAAGTCTGCCCAGTGCATGGAGCTTACTGGGGCGTGCCAAGCCCCACCACAGCTGCCTGGGAGCCCAGGGTGACAGAGCAGGGTCACCACACGTGGTGCCAGCACCACTCTGTGGCTCGCCCAGGGCTGTGCACAAGAACACCCTGAGCTGCAGCAGCAGCAGCGTTTGAAGCCACAGAGTGCTCTCCTGGGCTTGCATGGCACAGGGACAGCACCTCCACATGGCATCAGATATCTGCCCCAGCCCTGGGTTTGGGATTTTCGCCCCACCAGGCCCCCCTGAGTGCCAGCACGGCTCCCACCCTGCCCGCCCTGGCAGCTCTTACCTCGGCGTGCCCACCCGGGGTCAGGGTCTTGTTGCAGCGCTCACACTTCAGGCAGAACTTGTGCCAGTCCTTGCCCAGGGAAGACACCTTCTCGGCTGCAGGGGACACGAGAGAGGGGTGAGCCACTGCCCAGCACCCACTGAAGCCCCGGGGGCGGCCAGGCCTGGCAACCAGGGGGGCTGCACCCCAGAGGGGCTGCACTCGCTCAAGGGGGGCTGCTCACACTGTGCACGTCAGCCACGCTGCAGGAAACAGGAGCCACTGAGCTGCAGCCCCCAGGGCCCCCCCAGCCCTGTGGGACGTGGGCACAAACCCCGGGTCTCTGACCCCTCTCAGCATGGCTCCAGCTCTTAAGAAGAACATTAACCCCGTTCCAGCTGGAAGCAGGAAAGCAGGACACCCCCCAGCTGCCGTCCCACAGCCGTGCTTTCCCACACGCCGGTCCAGCAACGGTAGCGTTTTCTTTCCTGCTCCCCGTGGCTATTTTTACCCGCCACGTTACCCGGAATGACTTCACTCTCATTCAAATATTTGGCGTTTCCATGCCCACCCCGCCCCTGCAGTCACACTCCCCCCACGCACAGCCAGCCTCTCCCTGGGGAGCCTCAGCCACAGCTCCAGAGATGCTCCCAGGAGGAGGGGATGGCAGATGGCCTCCACTGTCACCCAGGATGGACATGTGGCCTGGAAAACACCTGGCCCTTGCCCCCAGCCCGGGAACAGGCACGATGTGTGGATGGGCACACAGCCATCGTCCCTGCACGGCCACAAACCTGCAGTGCAACGCACTGCCAGCACTGAAAACAGTGACAAAGCGCCAGTGGGCAAATTCAGGCATGGCAAACGCTTTGAGACTGGTTGTATGAATACAAATACAATCCTTCCATCTGGCCCTGAGCTGCAGGCCTCCAGGAGCACCCTGGGATGCAGCACAGGCTGCCAGTGCTCCTCTTGCATCCCCAGCCTTGCACCATCCCCTCTCCCTCCCAGCTCCTGGGCGGCCACGGGCTGCCTTGTGCCCCCCACGGATTCCTGCTGGCCCTCCCTCTGCCCTGCACATGTGCAGAGACAGCTGGAAAACAGCATGAGCCCGTTAAAGCCACCGTAAAACTAAATCAGGAGAGCCAAATAAAATATTTAACAAGCAAATAAAAGTGCAACCAGAGCTGGCTGCACTCCATGAGAAGACCTCCTCCACGATGTCGGGCTTCCCCCCGAGGACCTCAGCAAATGTCACCTGTTTGCATCCAGTTGAGATGGGGGTCAAGAGCTCCCCAAAGGGCAGGTCCTGGCTTCTAGAGCCATCCTCCTCCCAAGGCAAACAGCTGCATCCGGGGCACGTCGCAAGGCCAAGATAAGCCGAAACAATGCCATCATCACCCAAAAATTCCATCCCAGTGCAAAGCCGGGCGGGAGGGAGGGGCAGTGTGACAGGGCAGAGCCAGAGCCATTGCACAGGGGTGCACAGGAGACTCCTGAGAGCACCTCCAAACAAGCACACGAGAGATGGACTTTGGGGACTCGCATCGTTGGAAGAAACTCCAAATCCACCTCCTGCTGATGACACAGGCTGTAGAACCAAAGCCAGGCAGGAGCAGACAGCAGGGCCAAGGGATGCCCCACCAGAGCCTGGAGTCTGGCCTGCCTGCCCAAGGTTGCCAGAGCTAATCCCTGCTGGCTCCAAGCCCAGGGGCTCGGGAGGGCCCGTGTCTCCCCAGCCCCTCACAGAAGGAAGCACACAAGGAAGGGGCCAGAACTGCTCTCCTTTTCCTCTGCAGCTCTCATCTGCCTCTGGGAGCAGAGAACCAGCTGCAGGGTGAACAGCCCTGGGGCCCCCCAGACCCCAGGGATTCCCCAAAACTAGGGGAATACGGAGGTCCCAGCGCCCCACTGCCCCGGGGCCATTGCAGGAGCCCTGCATCCTCCCAGCCCTCCCGGCAGGGACAGGAAGGTTCCTCCGCGGGGTGAGCAGGGAGGGAAGCCGAGCGCGATGGGCAGAAAGCCGATCCAGGGGCTCGGGGCCAAGGAACCGCTGGGCTTTGTCACGGGGGATGCGCACTCAGCCAGGCGGGGCTGCGCTCCGGCCGCGCCACCCGAGCTCCCCCCGGCCCCGACCCAGCGCGGCCACGGCCGCGGCTACAAAGCAAGGAGGAAGCTCCCGGCGGATGTTTTCCAGAGGCCATGGCCATGGCTGGCCACAGCCCCCACCAGCTCCTTCCTGCTCCCGCGATACAAAATGCTCCCCCAATGACCCCCCCCCCGCCTCCTCCCCAAAATAATATTTCAGCAGATGGAAATCCTGGCTCCTCCCTGCCAGATGCACCCCCCTGCCGATGCATCCCTGAGCCACGCAGAGCCAGAGGGATCCCAGCGGCAAGCACAGCCCGTGGCAGGGCACGGGGCAGGAGGGAGGGGAGAGCACCCGGAGCACAGGGACAGCCCGGGAACCACGGGGGCTGCCCTCGCCTCCAGACGGAAATGCCGCCCAGGGGCCGCTCGGGCATCCTCTGGCTGCAAACAAGGATTCCCGGGGGATGCATCCGGGACCGGCACAGCCGGGATGGCTTTCCAGAAGGCATTGTTTGCACCGAGCAGAGGAAGCAGCTTGGAGCCACTCCGGCCCATTTCCAGGGCAGCAGCCTGCGGCCACGCCATCCCATAAATCACCGCGGAGGGAAGGGACCAGCGCCCAGATTTCCTGTCACTCGGCCACAGCTGCTCCGCTGTTGCATCATCCCCAGAGGAAAAGGCTGTGGCCACATCCTCCTGCTGCCGGGGGAGCCCCGCTCCTCACCGGGGGGCCCTGCAGGGCAGCCCGGGGCTGTGTCCGGCTCCGAGCGGGGAGCGGGGCACGGCACGGTGCAGACTTGTCACCGCAGGCAGCCCCTGCCGCCAGAGGCCGCGCCCCTGCTCTCCCAGCACCGCCGCTCCGGCCCCGCATGCCCCCTGCACCGCCAGCCCCGCAGCCGGCTCTAAAGCAGCTGCGCGAAGCCCTGGCAGGGCAGGGTCAAGGGTGCCTGACTGCAGGAATTTGGCCTCTGCCTCATGCGTGTGGCTCGGGGGTTTGCCAGCCCTGTGTGGGTGGGCACGGGGTGCCCGCGGGTGAGAAACCTCTCCCCAGAGGAAACACCCCCGAGGAGAGGTGGAGGCACAGCCGGTGGGGACACGTCTGGCTGCAGGACGTGCTGCGGCGTGGATTTGCTCCGTGCAGGGGATGCAGCCCACGCTGCCGAGGGACACCAGAGGCCAGGAGCAGGCAAGCAGCCGAGGGGGCTGTCAAGGCGCACTGATCCCATGGCTCCACAGCAGCCCCGCCCCAGAGACAACGCGGCTCAGCCCTTAATTACACGCCGTGCCCAGACAAAGCAGCTAGCACAGGCCAGAGGTGGGTGCATCTTCTCAGGATGGGAAGAGAGCATCCCTCCTCCCAGTTTCTGTGCCGCCGGCCGCACCGAGCCAGCCCCAGGCCCAAGCACAGGTATTTCCACAGCCTGACGTCAGTGCTGCTCCCAGGCGGAGCCTTATTCAGCGAAAGGAACCAAAACGTCAGCGGCATCTCTGCAAAGGGCTGGGCTGTGCCCCACCACGGCCCCGGCAGGGCACGGGGAAGGGCTGACAAACCCCAGTCTGGCAGTGAGGATGCCAAATCCCCACAGGGATCCAGAGACAGGCATCCCTGGCAGAGAGGGATGCTGTCAGACCGACTGTAGATTCACTTCAGAGCAGTTGCAGACACAAAGGAACGGAGAAGGAAAAGTGCAAGGAAAGGAGCCTGGTAAATGGCTGGAAACAAAGCCAAGAGCCATGAGCCAGCAGCCTCATCCCTTCCCCAGTTCCTCACCAAGTGGCCAGGAGATGGAAAAGGTGGACGGACAGGTTGAGGATTTCCTGCCCTTGCCATGCCAGGCCATGTCCCAGGCACGCTGCCCTGCCCAGGGTCTGCAGTGCCCTGCCGTGCCCCCCGCCCATCCCCAGCCCTGGCACGGCTCCTCTTCCCCATCCCCAGCCGAGGCTGACGCTGACACCGCACCCTGATTTGTGGCCAAACATATATATTTAGCTTCCCTGCAGCAAGGCAAGGGAAGGCAGCCCTCCAGCTTGCTGGGCTCCCTCCAAGTGTGCAACAAAGCCAGCTCAGTACGGCCTTGCTGCGGAGCACAGCCGGGGGAACAGGGAATATCCCGGGGGGGCTCCCACTTCCAGCCAAGGGGAGAGACAAGGGCTTCCCCGGGGTCTGAGCCCCCGTGCAGCCGAGCCACTCGGCTGCAAGAGAAGTTTGTTTGATTTCCAGCCCCAGCCTTGGTGCACAGCACTGCTCCCGTCCCCTGCTGCTCCCTGCCTCTCCTCTGCCACAGCCTCACCTACTGCAGGCACTTCCCTGGCCAGCAGGCTCCAATCTCCTGCTCTGGTTTGCAGGGCAGCCTCCAGCAAGTCCCCCACTATTTTCCCAGGGCTTCATCAAGCAGCATCTGAATGGGATGTGTTTGAGGTTGGGCAGCCTGGCTGTGTCTGTGCTGGGGGAGGATCAGCGGTGTTTCCAGCCAGGCACTGGGTTCAGGCAGGGCTGAGCCCAAGGAATCAGCTGCATGTGAGGCATGGCAGGCAGGACCGCGGGGGGCGCGGGATGCAGCCCACACTGCCAAGGGACACCAGCACAAAAATCAGAGGCCCACCTGCAGCCCTGCCCTCGCCCACCACACAGCCAGGACAGAGCGGCCAGTGAGAGCCGGGCACAGGCAGGCACACACCAAACCACTCTCTGGGTAGCTGTTGGCTCAGAGCACGCTGTTCCTTCCTTCTGCACTCTGAGATGTCATCTCTGGCAGGCAGTGCTGGGAGAATAAGACAGTTTCCTGGCCCGTTTCAGCAAGAGCAGGATTCTGGGACATGCTGGAGCAGCCAAGCTTGTCAAAGTGCCCCTCCTGCCCCACGGCTCCTCACCTCTCCACAGCTCCAAGCAGGGTTCAGCTCAGGGCTGAGGATGCTTAGGGGCCACAGCACTGGGGCTCCCCACCAGCAAGTGCACAGCAGGATGGTGGGACAGCTCTCCCCATCCTCATGCCAGGACCCATCTCCCACCATCACCTCCCTGGTAGCACTAGGGCCCTTGGCAGGAGCAATGGGCGCCACCACCACCAGGAGTGGCACCACGGCTCGTGCTCCAGGCTCTGTGTTTGATTGCAACACTGCAGTGACAGATTTTCCATTACTCCTTGCTTGGGCGTTCCTGCTCTGCCTTTCCCTGCCTTTCTTTTCCAGTCCCATCACCTCACCTCGCCCCATCCCTGTGCTCCTGCCAGGGAGGGAGGGAGGATGGGAGCATGAGGATCTCTGTCTGCCTAGAAGCTGGGACACGGCTGCAGGACTCCATAATCCAGACACAAACAGAGTCACCCAGGACCAGCCCTGGGCTTGCACGGGGCTGCCTGCCAGCACCAACAGCACCCACAGCCCCTGGAGCAGCACGGCTTCCACTGCTGGCAGTGCCAGCACCACCCTGCCAGGAGCCCCAGCAAAGCCCAGGACACAAGAGCAAGGGGACCCAGCCCTCACACCGCCCTGTTCCACACTCCCACAGACCATTTTCTGTAGCCCGTGCTTTCCTCCTGAGGGAAAAACTAATGCTAATCAGCCTGTTCTTCAGCTTCCCACAGAGGCATCCCTCCCATCGGCAGGGCTCTGCACGGGGAGCAGGGAAGTGGAGCATCCTTAGTTAGCACTCTGCAAGGTGCCCTGACGCTCCCAGACCTGGGAGGAGGCAGCTCCCGAGGGGCCCAGCCCGCTCCGCGCTGGAGGGCCGGGGCTGTGCCCACACGGACACTGCCCCGGCTGTGCTTGGAGAGCCGCTTCCTTTGTTAGGGACGGCTGTAATGGGAATCCAGCCCTCCTGCCCCACCGTCTCCCTGCCTGGAGCCAAGCACAGCGGTTACTTATTAATTGCAGAGTGGCTTCCGCAGCTTGAATTTCGCCGGGCGGCCCCGGCGGTGCCGTGCTCGGCAGGGAGAGCGCCCCGGCCGTGGCTGCGCCCCGTGTGCCCGCGGGCTCAGGCACCTGCTGCGGGCCCCTGGCGCCGCGCTGGGCTCGGGCCTCCCTCGCTTCCCAGCTGGATGTGTCCGTGTCGTCGGTCCCCCTCTGGAATTCCACCGGCAAACCAGCGCTGGAGAGCAGCTTTAAGCCTGGGGGGCTACTGAGGGACTCCCACCTGCTTTCGCGATGCCCCTTTCGGAACAAACAGAGCAGCAGCCTCCCCCCAGCCCCCACAGCGAGCTCCCCAAAAGCCGCCCGCGGCCGGAGCCCGCCGCACGTGTGCTCGCTGCATCCCTGGGGCTTGTGCCTGCCTCGTGCTTGGGACGGGAAAACAGGAAACCCCCTGCTGCCGCAATCCCCCGCTGTTCTGGGAAGAAAGGATGGGAGGCGGACAGGCTTGGCCAGGGCTCCCGGTGACCCTGCAAAACTCATTTAAGGCTTAGCAATGGAAAAGGGAGCTGGGGAAATGTGTGGCTGTTTGGCTGCGGGAGACTCTGGTTCCCCCCGGAGCTTCCTGCCAGCAGTGACAGCCCAAAGCCAGCCCCGAGCCCAGCGCGCTGCCACCTGCCAGCGGGGACGGGACGGGAGCTGGCCCCGCACCGCCGGCTGCTCCTGCGCTCAAACATTCACCGCATCCAGCAAACCTCCCAAAGCAGGAAAGTTAGCCCCAACCGCTCCTGGAAACAATGTCGCAGACCTCAAGCTCCTTTCGGGAAAAAAAAAAAAAAATGAAAAGGGGGAAAAAAGGCCAAGAAACTATTTTTGTATTTCCCCGTGCTTTTTAAAGGAAAAAAGCTCATTCTGTAGCTCAGGAAACGCCCACATCCTCCTGACTGCGCAGGGAGGAGCCCACTGGATTTTTCCAGGGAGCATGAAGCAACAGGCATGCTGGAAATGAGTTTTCCATCGGTACCCAGGAGTGCCGCCCTGGGCAGCCGCTCCGCGCTGCGCGGGGCCGGGAGCGGGAGCCGGCGGCGTTTCTCACACATGACCCGCGGCTGCAATCCCAGGCATTCGGGCAGCCCGAGCTGCCAGCGCTCATTCAGCACGGCCAGGGAGGCTCCCGAACAAGCGGGGCTTTATGAATCACCTCCCCGCTAAGCTTCGGGCCAGCCCAGGAATTCAGGAGCGCCACCAAACCCCGGACTAGGAGCTCCCATCGCCTTCCCACCGGCAGGAAAGCCCGGGATCCGCACCCCGGAAAGACGGCTCTGGATTTGCATGGAGCTTTCATGCATTGAATAAACGGACTCAGGTTTATTCTTCCAGAGCCTGGGCGGTTCCTCGAGGGAAAGCTCAAGGCATCAACAGGGACATGCTGCAGCCTATCTCAGCTCTAAGCACAGAGAAGTTTTTTGCTCCTGTTTCAGCTCACCACCACCCCCTCTCCCCAAGTCTCCCTCAGGGGCAGCATTCCCTGCGGGAAGGTGTGGGATGGGGGCTGGCACTGCCCCGCTGCCAGACACCTGCCTCCAGGGCAGGGAGTCCCCACACGGACGGGGAGCAGCAGAGCCCGGGACAGGGACCATTGCACCTACAGAAACCCTCCCGGGAGAGAGCAGCTGGAGCAGGGGGTACAGCCCCCATCCCCCCCAGACCACATTCTCAGGAGACCCACAAGTGACCTAGGACATGGGGAGAGAAAAGAGCACAGACACTGCTGGGGGCTGGTGCTTCTCCTCCTGGCACAGCCTGGCCTCCTCCGCGGGTCCCTGAGCCCAGCCCCGACCCCCCCACGCAGGGCAGGCTCATCCATGGAGCGAGAGGAGCAACTCTGCCCCCGGGTCAGTGCCCAGCTGGCTGGGGAGGCATAATTTTTTGCTTAAAAAGGAAAAGATTCATACAAAGAAAGACATCCAAGGGGCCAAGCCCTTCCCACCCACACATAAATAGGTTTATTTAAAGGAGGAAGACAGCAAATTCCTATTTCCCTGTGTTTACTTGGAGATGGCCGGAAAAGAATGAAAGCACCAATGCCTCCAATGTTCAAACATCATCAGGACCCTTTGGTATTTCTCCATCAAACAAACAAAACACACTGAGGCAACAGGGCCTGGACCCCGGAGCAGCGGGGGGAGATGGGTAGGGAGGGCTCTAGGGAGGCAGCGCCGGGCCAGCTGGACCCCGCGGTCAGCAGGTCCCCGGCGGCAGCTCGGGCTGGAGCTCTGGATCCATCCCCAGGGCCATTCCGAGCTCACGGTGCAGGCCCGAGGGTGCTCAGCCAGGACAGGGTCCCTGCCGGAGGCTCCGGGCTGGGGCGGCTCCTCGGGGGCACCAAGGCCGGGGATCAGCCGCTGCTCCCGCCTCCCTGCGAGCCGGGCGGCGGCGCTCAGCCCGCGCTGCCTGACCGGAGACACGCCAGCCCCGCTTCCAGAGATCCTGACCAACCACAGCCCCAAGCAGGGCCCTCGGAGACCTGCAGGGACTCGAGGCTGCCCTAACCCAGCCCAGGCGTGCTGAGATGGACCTCCGAGCCCAGGAGCTGCCTCTGAAAAAGTCCCGTAGAAACCCCAAATCCTTCGTTCGCTCGCCCAGCTGGGAGCAGCCCGCTAGGGGCTGGCTGCGCGGCGAGACAGGGAGGGGTGAACGGCACACCTGGGGCCAGGTTCGCAGGGAATCAAAGAAACCGGCTGCGAGAAGGTTTTGTTTGCACCTGCCACTGCCAACTTCCCGGCCCCAGAGATCCTCCGAATCACGGGAGCCCCATCCCGGTACCGGCCGTGTCGGGTGGGCTGGGCTCCCCTGACCCAAGGCGGCAGTACCAGGGGACAGGAGCCGCCCCCCTCTCAGCACCCGAGGTGCGAGCACACACCGCAGCCAGGGCTCCTCACCGCCTGCTCTCCCCCCTCAGCCCAGCAAGGCCGGGATCACCCGCACCCTCTGTGCCGCCTGCCCCAGGGCCGGCGGGCAGCACCCCCAGCACAGCCGGGGATGCAGAGCGGAGGGGCCGCGGCCGCCCCGGGGGGAGAAGGAGCTGCTGCCGGGCCGGTCTCCCGGGTGAGCCCCGCGGGGAGCTGCGGCGGAGCGGACACCGGGGCGATACATCCCAGGGGAGGAAAAGGGGATGCACCGGGGCTCGGGGAAGGCAGGGATGAGCGCCGGCTCTGGGGAGACCTCAAACGGGGCACCGGTTTGAGGTCTCGGGGATGCGTCTCGGCGCGGGGAAGGGGATGCGGGGCCGGGCCCCGGGGATGCGCTCACCGAAGTACACGGTCTTGTCGCACTTGGGGCACTTGGATGCCATGGCGGGAGAGCGGAGCCGAGCCGAGCCGCGCCGTGCCGAGCCGTGCTGTGATGT
>JAYDZK010000006.1:30138754-30154649 GCA_034509185.1 Euphonia xanthogaster | reverse complement strand
GCTGCCCGCCGAGCGGCGCCGGGCTCGGTACGGCTCGGCACGGCCCGGCTCCAGCCCAGCGCAGCAGGTGCCCGACCCCGGCGGCGGAGAGAACACCCCCTGCCCTGTCTCCCATCCCCAAAGGCTAAAGTCGGGACACGAGTGCTCCCGACTTCCCTTGCCTGGGAAAAAACCTCCATAATAAACAGGTTGTAGTTGAGCGACGCGACTTGTGGGTTTTTACCGGCCTCAAAGGCACCGGCCGGGAGCCTCCCCGGCTGAGTCCGGGACGTGAGTGGGAGTGGCGGTCCCGGCCAGCCGCCGCAGAGGGGCTCGGGCATCTCCCATCGCCCGCGGGAGCGCGCAGCCCGTCCCCGCCCCAGCCCCGCTCACTGCCCGGCTCCAGCGCCCGCATCCCCCGGCTCCCGGCGCCATTCCGCTCCGTTGCCATGGAAACTCCCATCTCAAAAACCCCTCCGGCTGTGAAGGGATGCTCAGGGAGCCGTGAAGCCGCGGCGAGGATAC
The DNA here is from genome assembly GCA_034509185.1 of Euphonia xanthogaster. NCBI lineage: Eukaryota > Metazoa > Chordata > Aves > Passeriformes > Fringillidae > Euphonia > Euphonia xanthogaster. The sequence goes on along the minus strand of JAYDZK010000006.1, from coordinate 30,154,145 downwards.
TCGAGGAGCCGGGATGCCATGGCGAGGCAGGGGAGCCCCCCTGTGCCCCGCGGCGGGGCTGCGGTGGGCGCAGGGCAGGGGACGATCAGGGGTGGTGACAGGGGCGCAGGGCCGCGGCTGGGGAGCTGCCGTGTTGGTAAACACGGCATCTGCCGCGCCGCCAGCGCAGCCCTGCATTATTCATCAGCCGGCAGCCTGGCTCTGCTCCGCCGCCATTGTCACAGAATTCCTTTCCCTGCCGGCAGCTGGTGCAGCTGCCCAGCGCCCGCCCGGCCCCCGGCACACGGGCAGCCTTGGGAAGGGAGCCGGGGCTCCGGGACGGGACACAGTGACCCTGCCGGCAGTACGGGGGCCCGCGATGCCCGACAGCGGTTTCTCCGCAGCCCGTGCACCCCCCTGGGTTGGAAGGCCCAGGCATCCCTGTCACTCCGCGGCCAGCTGCTGTCGCAACAATGTGTGGCTTTGTGGCCGGCGGGGTCCCTGCGCGGGGCAGGTGGCAGCGCTGCCCCCGGCCCCCGGGAGGGGCTCAGCCCTGCGTGCCCCACCGCGGAGCCAGGGTGTCCCAGCCCAGGCCTGCAGCCACCGGGGAGGGCAGGAGCTGGGGATTTGTGGAGCTTTTGATTTCCAGAAGACCGGCTGCCTGCTCGGAACAGTCCCAGAGCACTGCTGTGGGTCCCTCTGTGGTACCCCGTGTGGCTGCAGCCCTAAAGCACCCAGGGCAGCAGGCAGTGCCAGCACAGCATCCCTGTGCCTGCAGCAGTCTCAGGCACTGAGGGAACAGCCTGAAAAGGCTCTCCTGTCTAAATCCTCCCCATTGTGAGGCGGCCTCAGCTGGTGTGCCAGCCCTGGGGGCTGAGGGGTGCAAGAGAGGGAGGAAGAAGGCTGCATTCACCCTGCGGCCTGTTTGGGGAGGCCACAGGAGAAAGCCTGGCCGCTGCCACGCTGCAGAACCAGCACCCAGAAGGTGCCGGCCAAGGGCTTTTCACACAGAGAGGCTGCGGGGAATTAAGACAAATCACCTAAAGGTGTGAATCCCTGCCTGCAAATGCGCTAAATCCCAAGCGGATATGCTGGTTCAGGAGCAAAGTGGCTTTAGCTGGTCGTGTCTTAATCTTCCCCGATTTAGGCTGGGCATGCTCCTGCGCGGAGGGCAGGGATGTCCCGGCGCCGCGGGGACAGGTGACTCGGGTGGCACAGGCGGAGCGAGCAGGGATGGCCGAGCTTCTGTGGGGACAGCACAGCCAGTGCCAGGGGGGGACAGCCTGCTGCCGAGGGGACCCAGCATGCTGGCAGGGGCGTGGTGGCACGTGAGGGACACCCCTGACCCCGCTGTGCCTCTCCCCAGAGAGCACATTAATAATTTTCCCCAAAGGATGCATTTTTCCATCAGAAACTGGAGGGCCCCATCCCTGCCCGAGGGCTGAGCTGTATTTTCCCTGGCAGCGGTGACAAAGGCGCCTTTCAGCGGCCAGGGGAGGTCTCTGGCATGGGCCGTGCCCCCTGCAGCAGTGCCCGGGGGTGTCCCAGCCGAGGGGGCCGTGTCCCCAGCGCTGGCAGCCGTGGCGGGAGGTGACCCTTTTTGCTCAGACGGCGCCGGCCCGCGGGATTTCCTGAGCTGCGGAGGGCAGCAGCCTCCCGGCCTGGGGCAGCCTCATCGCCCCGGGGCACTGCCCGAGCTCTGGCCGTGCCCCTGTCCCCGCTCCGGGGCTGAGCGGGGCCTTTCCTCCGCCATGAAGCGGGGCTTTAACCCGGCCACTTCCCTCGGGTGCTGCGGGGAGCGGGGCAGGAGCCACATCCTGCAGCATCCCCTCCTCGGCTGGAGCTGAGACCGAAGCAGGCACATCCTAAAGCTGGTGCCTGTAGCCCTGCCCCGGCAGCAGCAGCTGCCCCAGGGCCCGGCAGGGGCTGCGGGGCACGGGGGATGCTTTGCCGGGCTGGCCCCGGAGCAGGGATCGCCTCCACCGGGAGCCCGCAAAAGGGGCGAGGCTGGGACCTCTGCCCAGGGCAGGGCAAGCAGAGAGCTTTGTGCAGAGATTAAGGGAAAGTGAGGAATAAATAAGGAATAACTCCCTCCAGGCTGCCTCTCCTTTGGCTCACCTCTCTCCCCTCCCCGCGCCCACTCCCCTCAGCTCTTTTTTCTTCATTCAGATACAAATACCACAAAAACTCATGGACCAGACAGAGCTGCTCCTAAGGGGAGCTGGGGCTGGAAAGCCTTCTTCTGCTCTCATGTTTTCTGGCACCTGGGACCCCTTGGATTTGTTACAGGGCAAGAAGAGGCTGGGGGGGGGGGGGGTGTGGAATTAAAGAGGTTGTGGGAAAAACCCCTGCTGCTGGCTTGGTGTGCCCAAAGATCAGGGATCCCTGTGTGGCCAGCAGACCCTTGGCTGGTGCACCATGTGCAGCCACACGCCCAGGGCCCTCTGTCCCTCATGACAAGGTCACCCCAGGGTGACATACTTCTCTTTTTTCCACCCCTGAAACTCCCATGTCCCAGACACAGCCCACAGCCAGGGGCTGGTGGTTAAGAATGGCTGCTGCCCACGGCCAGTAACAGCCACTGCCCACGGCCACCCCAGCTATGACCAGTATTGCCTCAGATCCTTGTGGTAGTCAGGAGTTTCATGGAAAAAGTGGTTGGGCTTCCCTTCATGAGCTGGGAGTAGCTCCCTGTGATGGGATGCAACAAAAGGAGCCTTTCACAAAACCTGGCAAAACACTTATTTCACTTATTCTCCACAGCCCTCCTGGATGTGCAGTGCCTGCCAGCGTGGATGTGGCTGTCCTACACGGCGAGCAGGGCAGCACCCTGCCTGCAACAGGGGACATCTGTCCCCCAAAACGAGGGCCCGGGGGTGGCTGGGGTGGGGAGGCAGCCGCACAGCCAGGGGACAGCCCCACGCACGCCGGGCGCTCAGCCTCGCTGCCGCGGGGTCAGGCACAGCTCGGGGAGGGAGCGCGGGGGCTTAGGGAGGATTAGCAAGGGACGGGAAGATGGAGGAGCAGAGGACGGGCGTGCCGAGGGCTGCCAGGGGCTGGGGCTCGTCAGGCAGCACATGCCGCTGACCAGGGCTCGGCACGTCAGCGCCCGGCCCCGGCGCCGCGGCCCCTGCAGCTCCAACCATCCACTCGTCGCTCCTCTCCTTTAAAAGGCATCCGAGCCCCTGCCCTTATCAGGCAGGGCCGATAGCGCTGTCACGCCTGCGATAAACAGGTTTACAGATTTTGTCCTTGCCATCTGGAATGGATGTCCCCATTGTCCCCGCGACCGCTTCCCGAGGGGCCGTGGCTGCCAGCCCGGGCCGGGCCGGGGCATCCCGGCCGGCTGCGCGCACACGCCGCGGGCGCAGAGCTCGGTGCGAAGCCCCGTGGGGCAGGCGCGATCCCTCCGTGCAGTGGGATCAGCCCACCAAAGGCAGGAGAGCAGCTGCAGAGACCTGAGCACAGCTCTCAAACCGCGTCAGAGCCACGGCGGGACTGCAGAGAGCGGCCAGGGGTGGCCACTGCAGAGCTGGCACCGGCGGCTCTCCCCCAGGTTTTCCAGGGAAAGAAAGGGTGTCCCAAGGAACGGGCTGTACTCAGACCCAGGCTGCAGTGGCAAAGTTCAGCTCAGGGCAATTGGCCACTAAACCCTCGCAGTGCCACGCCCCCCCCCGGACGTGCCGTGGCCAGAGGTCGGGCTGGCCGTGGCGCAATGTGGCTCTGAGGGCCGGCACAGCAGCAGGAGAAATGTGCCCAGTGGCTCTCCAGCTTTCATGTGTCTGTGCCCCACATGCACACCACCTCCAGGACACTCTCACTGAGACCCTGGGGTAGGGAAGGGACTGGACACAATCCAGCACCTCACAAGTGCTGCAATGTCCCCACGGCACCATCTTCTCCTTCTCCATCAGCATCACCCACCCACCAGGATACATTTGGCCTTGGTTCCCCCAGACATTATGGGCATCTTCCTGGGATGCAGGGAAACCCAGCTTGGCTCCTCACCCACAGGCTCCACAGGTTCACCTCCCTCCTGTCCTGCCTGGGGGCAGCCAGAGCACATGCAGGGGAACAAACATCTCCTGCTCAGATGGAAAATCTCTGAATGAGCACAACTTGGCTGAAACCCTCCAGCCAGAACCTGTAAATCTGCTTCCTGTGACACTGCCAGCATCCCACGGAGCACTGGATCCAGGTGGAGAGTCCCCTTGCAGGAGGGAAGGGAGGAAGCTGTCTGCAGAAAGATGCTGAATTTATGTTATTCATTCTCATTCCAGGAATGTGGTGAATGAACTTGCAAAGCCCAGGGCAGGAATCAAGTGTGCTTCAACCCTGACCTTCCCTTTCTTCCAGGCTGAAGAAGAGGTGGAGACAAGCCCCAGCCCCACAACCCATCTGAATTTACTGTGTGTTTTCTTGAGGCAGCTTTCCTCTTCCTGCATGGGTGAAATGTGACTGTCAGAGGCTGAGTCTGCCACCAGGTTTTGAAGCTGCTGAAGCAGGGCAAAACCCTTCTGTCAGTCCCCAGGGAGGGAAGCGAGGGCAGGAGGGACAGGGGGACATGGGCCACCCCAGCTTCCTGCCTTGGGAAGGGCCATAACCACCACCCACACCCCAGACATGTTCATATTCTGGGGATCACGGCAGATCCCATCTCTGTTGGCTCTTGCAGGCTGACCTTGAAAGGCACTGACTACATTTACAGGAAAAACCCCAAACAAACCCTCTCACCAGCTAGAGAGGGCTGTCATGCCTCGACTCGCCTTTCTGCAGTGATCTTTCTCCCTCCAGTGCTGCTGACAAAGCTTATTTGGCTTAATGGTGTTTTTACGTCTGTGCCCTCTTGATGGATTAAGGAAAATAGAAAAGATTCAAGGTCCAAGTTTCTGTAAATTAGTCAAATTCCTTCCTTCTCCTCATAGTCAAAATCTGCCAGATTTTATTTGTGCTTTTCCCACAAATCCCCCAGCAGGCTGGCACACCTCCCGTGCCACTACTCATCCCATGCCCCCTGTGAACAGGTGAGTGCCCCCTCCTCGTGGGGCAGTGGGAAGCAGCTCCACCATGATGCAATCCCACCATCCCAAAGAGCCTCTCCAGCTTCCCAAGGTCTGGCTTGTGTAACACTTGCACAGGGAGCCAGAGCCCGCAGCAGAGCTGGCACCGGCTCCAAATTTCCATTTCAAAAGAAAATTTCAGCGTGTATTTTGCTTTACAACTCTCCAATAGTGTCCCAGTTACAGCCCTCCTCCCACAGCAGGAATGCCAGGTTTGGAATTGTTAGTTTTGGTCATACTTTGCTTTTTTTCATATTGTTTCATCAGTGCTGTTACGGTCAGGGCGCTGCCTTCATGTTACAGCAGAAAAAGCAGAGATCACAGAGAGCTGCTACTGACAAGCTGGTAAAATGCAAAATGCAATGTAAAAAGGCGCCCCCAAAACACCCAAGTTAACTTTAAAAAAAATTAAATCTGTAACAAAAGCATTTTGGCATAAAGTATTGTCGGAATGTTTGGATTTCTGTTTTGTTTTTAAAATACTTTCCTGAGCAGCTTCCTACTTCTTTTTAAGCCTGAAAAATTGCAGGCATGGCACTGAGTCTGGAGGTCAGCATGCTCCATCCACGTGAGCACAGTCCTCTCCTGGGGATCACAGCTGAGCCTGTGACATATCTGCTCCCATGTCTGCATGGCAGAGAGGGGAGTGAAGGATTGGGATGCCAGGGACACACAGCTAAGGGAAAATACCCAAATGCACGTGGCAACACTTATTTCATCCCACCAGTCCTGGCCTGCTTCAGGTGGGCAAGCACTTCCCAGCTCCAGGCTCTCCTCCCCCTACAATCTCAGAGGCTCTTTAGGAGGTGGGAAGCAAGTGGAGAAAGGGACCTGGAAAATGGGACATTGCCCCAGCCGTGTGAACATTGTTCTATTTTGACAAGGCTCTAGAGCAGGAGGGTGAATAACCAAAGGCAATTCCTGCAGCAACAGCACAGGAATGTGAATACAGAGGGGAGGTCGGCACAGGAAGGTCTGTGACAGCAGCAGCTCAAGGGAGTGACCCCTTGGGCTTGGACAGGTCAGTGCCTGGACCTACCACTCCCTGCACTGCCCAGGAGCCAGCAATTTCCTTTGGTGGCCAAAGGGATCTTCCAGCCCCTCCTCCCAAGCTGGTACAAACGTAAGCCAGTGAAACAAACACATGGCAGGGGAGCCTGCTACCGCACGCCAGAAAACAGCATCTCTATTGAAGGACACGCAAGGGTCCTTCAAAGTTAGGGCAGCACAGGACGTGCTCGCTCTCCTTGCCTGGACTCGTTCCCAGAGCAACCTCTGGAGCCGCTCCAAGAAAGCTTTTAAGTTGTTGGAAACCGCAGGGCTGGCACCCCCAAGTGGTTCTTGTGCTCTCGGTGCAGCCGGAGCCGCCTCTGCCGGGCTCACGGAGAGCTCAGCCCCAGCCCCGGGATCCTCTGCACGGCAGCAGCCCCGGCACCCCGGGCTGTCCGAGCTGCCCCAGCCCAGGCACTGCAGGGGCCAACTCGGACACGGGCTTTTCAACGTGGTGTGTTCAGATTTCCTTTTGCTACTGGAAGGAATCCACAAGAGCACTTGCCCTCACAGAGACAGAAGTGTTAGAAAACCCTCCTGCAGCCGCTGTTTCTCACGTACAGAGGGTTAATCCTAAGGACTGATGGTGACAAAGTAAAACTGCCAGTGGTCACTGGTGCTGCTCGGAGCCTGAGGGCTTTTGTGCCCTTCCTGAGCAGCATATCCTTCAGGAATGGCTGTCCTGTCTCACTTTCAAGTTGTGGACAGGAAAGCCTGACCTGTAGCAGAGGATACACTTAGACCTGCCAGGGTGTAGAGGTCCTCACAGCCACAGAGTGGACCTCACCACTCCTGAGCAGCAAACAAGAGCAAACACTGAGCCCATGCTGCTCATCTGGGAGGACAGAGCAACGCAGAGCTCGGAACTGCCCGTGGGTTGTGCTGCTGACCCCCAGGGATGCCCCTGTGCCACACGCCAGAGGCAGACCCGGAGCAGCAGGACCAGGAGCTGCTGTGGACAAAGGGCTCATTCAGAGGCCAGCCCTGCATCTGCTGCTTGCTTGAGGAGGAGGAGGGAGATGCCTCTGAAGGGTAAGGAAATGTTTGAACTGCACAGGAGAGGAATCAAACTGTGAGTGACTGGGACTCTTGCCCTGGAGAGCAGAGCAGAGCCCAGGGGTGGGACGAAGGGCACAGGGCTGTGTGCCCCAGGCATGCGGAACCCGAGCGAGGGCGGCTGTTTCAGAAGAGACAAAAAGCAGATGTTTCACAAAAGCTCACTTTCCAGGTTTATTAAGTAAAGTTAACTGAATTGTTTTCATTTTGTGGGGATTCCTTTCCGTCTAACCCGGCGGGTTAACAGAGTTGCACAGAATCACGGTTGGACTGTGATAACCCAAATACAACTTTGGCTCATCTCACCGCTGACACATATGGAATGACTTGGGGGTTATTACATGCTGTGTCTGCTTGAGGCAGGTACATGTACAGATCAGCACAAGTTGCAAATGATAGTTTACATCCTTTCAAAACCGAGCAGGGCATCCAGCAAATGCACTGCCGTGAGAAGACATATGAAAAAGAAATGATACAGACTTGCAAATACATAAGAAGTTGAAGAGATGCAAGAAACCTCAAACACAAGAAATGTCAAGGGGGGAAAAAACCACTTAAATTCAGACACAATGTGTTCAAATGAAAACCCAGCTGTAATTTAAAGTCCCTTCAAAATGGGAAACATACAGTAACGCAATTAAAGAGAAACCAGGTCTCATCCTGGGAAACGTGTCCAAAAGCACTGATGCACAAACAGGTTCAGAGTTCTAAGCAAAATGTCCCTGGGCATTGGTGTACTCGACTCTTGGAGCCAGAGCAAAGCAATTCATTACACTTGCTGGGCCTACTGCTGGCTCTTGGTGGCCTACCAGCACGTAGGATCCCAGATGTCACAGAGAAGGCAGCACGCAAATGCTGGTTACTGGGAGAAATGCCACGGGCCACATCTCCCAGAGAGCAACTAGAGTAAGGACACCTAATTCTGGCAGCCTGGCTCCACTGCACACAACGTTGGTGTAATGCTCTGCAAGGTTCTTCAGTTCTTAGCTCACTCCTTTCTCAGCCTGAGTTGGTCTGTCTTGTGCATGAGCACAACTGGCTGTGCAAAATGATCCAAAAAACAGAAGGGACAGGACCAAAGAAAACTGGCTGAACCTGGGGCTGGCTTTCAGCTCCTATTTTCAAATATCAGTTAAAGATTGGAAAGTTATCTACAAAAGAAATAATATAAATGAAATAAAAAAATGGCACCGTCCACAAAATTAAAAAAAATGAGAAAAGAAAAGAAAAATCTTACAACACAGCCTCATAAAAATGGCTTTGCAACGACAGCTCAGTCACAAAATGAAAGGTTCTAGCTCTTCGTACATTAGAAGAGGAAACAAAGCTAAAAAGTACTAGTCCACATTCTCTTAATAAGTTAAACTTACTTTCCCTCCCCCTTCTACAAAAGGGGTAGAAGCAAAAGGGAAAGGAAGCTACTAAAAATAAAAAAAAAAAAAAAAAAAGGAAAAAAAACGAAATAAAGATAGGAGAGGAGGAGAGAGTGCAAGAGAGAGAGAGAGACAGAGAGAGAGAGAGCAGTCTGTGGTCAGAGGCTCAGAGCAGGGCTGAGTTCCTTTTAAGGGTTTAAAAGATGCAAAACAGTTCCTCAAAAGTTCCCTCTCTTCAACAGTTAGCTCAATGCTGTAGCCATGGAAACTCAAGTAGACACTGGAGGAGAGATTGCCGGCGTTAATCCTCGATGATGATGGGCTCATCGTTCATGGGCTGGCGGAGCTGCACTGCCTGCATGGGCCGCAGGATAATCGGCTTGTAAGGGCGTCGGGCGGCTCGCTTGGCTTCCGAGGAGGAAAGCAGCTTGCGGATTTTCCTGCAGACAGCAAGGGAGAAAGGCACGGATTACACAGGCCCCGGGGGCTGCTCCCTTCCCCAGGGGAGACGGGGCCCTCACACGCCTGCTGGGCTGCCTGACAATGGCTCCTTCTGCCATGGCTGCCTGGGAAACTCAGATTCTCCGATTTATAAACCCCCCAGTGAAGAGGAAACTGCATTCTCTGCTCCAGAATCCTTCCCCTGCAGGGCAGAAGGCATTCTGGTCCAGCTGGGTAGGACCAGGCTCTCTTGCTGTGAATAGAACATTGAAATAGGACAGCCAGTTTCCACACCACTGATTTATTCTGAATTTATTTTGATCAGCTGGATGTGCTGCAGGTAGCTCTGGGGAAGTTTACAAAGCCAAGGCAACACCAACAGGGTTTTTCCCCTTCTCCCACACTGCCTGTGCCCAACCCAGAGATGGGCAATATTCACACCTTCTATTTGGTTAAGGATTTCCCTAAATGTACAAGACTGGCAACAAGTCCTATCAGATGCAGGAAGCTGTTTTCCATATGGAGAGAAAGACACACCAAAGTTTTAAAATTACCAAAGTAAGTTAGACAGGGACAAATACTGAATGATTGCTTGTTTCTTTTTCTTAATACTAGGCTCAGAGATAAAGGAAGTATCATTAAAAAACCCCATGCAAACCCAAAAATGCAGAAACAATGAAAAATGTACTGTGTAATTAAAATGAGGAATTCTTTTATACAGAGGATGGTGTGGTGGTCAAAGGCACATATAGAGATTAGAAAGGAAAGAAATAAATATTCACAAGAGTAATCCACCAGTACCCACTAAGAGTCTTCAGCTCAGGAACTGGGGCAACAAGAAGGGTCTGATAAGGCAGCACTGCCTTCCCTCCCAGGCTCCTGACAGAACAAGGCTTTGGCTGACAAGAGAGACAAGAGATGAAGGGCTCTACAGCCCACATTTCAGCCACCTATCCCCCAGTTTCATTTAGGGAACACTACTGGGGCCAAACCCCCCTTTTGTTGGTTGTGGTTTTGGCTGGTTGGTTTGGTTTATTTGTCAGTGGAAGAGAGACCTTCTCACTGAGCTGATGCCTATCACTGTGCTATGGTTTCTGCCTTGAAGATGTGATGGCTGCTGAAGAAAGTGGTCAAAATACCTCCCTTATCCTCAAAAACTACCCTTAGCACCACCAGAACTGACAAACCATCAACTTCAGCTGAAGATTTTGAATCACTTCTTATCAGATTTGGTCATCCCTTTACTTGGTTTTTTGCCCACTGAGCAGGACAAGCTGCTGCATTTACACAGACATTTTTTGTTTGCCCAGTGTCCCCATTTCTCCAGCACCTTCTAAAACTAAAAGGCCACAGGGTGAGGAGAGGTGAAAACAAGCTGGCAAAGTGGTGGTGAGGGAGAGAAAACAGAAAATCTTGATTTAATGACTTTTCCAAGATGTTTGACTGCAGTTGATCCACTTTCATCCAGCAGAGCTCCTTGCAGCACCCGTGTGTGCTCCATCAGCCACGCTGCCATCAGAAACACGTCCTGCAGCATTCTGGATTCTGATCAGGTCACCGCTGCCTCCGCTTGCCTGAGTTATAAATGCCAAGCTCCTCACTGGGAGCCTTCAATTCAAAACTTATTCCTTTCACTCGACCAACTTTTCAAACTGCTCCTTCAGAGTGTAGAGTTTTCCAGCACCTCTATTGAGTTCTCAACAGAGCTACACAAAAAGGGGAGAGGGGGAGCGTGTAGAACTTCAGGGAAACCTACATGCTGTGACTGAAAACACAGCCTGACCCTCAGCTGCAGGACGAGATGCAGATATTGCAGCTAGATTATTGCTACGGAGCCAACACAAAGCTCAAATTGTTTCAGAGCTCACAAACAAGTCTTACATTCCTGACACTGGAATGCAGCAGATGGTTCAGGGAAAAGCTGGAGGTGAAATGCCTGACAGAAAACCCGTGCCACTGACAATGCTCCACCGCTCAGGCTTCCCTGCTCTTCACAGCCTGCCAAAAATCTCCTTTCACCACTCATCAGTCAGCTAAGCAGCATGGCTGTCAGACAAAGAAGCCTGGGTGGTTTTTTAACTTTCTTTCTCTCTCTATTTTTACATGCAAGTGATAAGGTCTTACTGAGCTGATGTCTATCACCACGACTTTCATTAGAGTTGTGCTGGTTGCTGCGGGACCGATCTTTTCTGCCTCTGTCAGTGGCTCTGTTTGAGCAGAGGATTCTGTGTCTACAGTAAATTGTTGTCACAACCAACACCACAATGGATGAACATTGTTACAGCTCTGTCCAGGTCAAAGGGCAGGACCTGGTACTGGCACGCTGCCACCATGCACCTGGCGTATTTCATGTGCCTTGGATGGTGAAGATGTCAAGAAGAGCTCCCTAGATGCAGGATGATGAAACAAGACTTGAGCATCTAAGGAGTGCATACCCTGCATCTAAGGTCTGTATGCCCTGAGTCCCCAGTGGCACATGAATCTGAGAGCTGCAACAGGATCCCAGTACCTCCTTATCAGAGTGGCAGCAGTAATAAGAAAACTGCTTCCCCTGAAAATTAAATTCTCTCACTTTATTTTCAATTATATATGGAATTCCACATATAACTGCTTTCTTTTACAGCATCTTGCAGGCACAAGATGCTGTAAAAGAAAGCAGTTATATATGGAATTTGCACAGCTGGTGTGAAATGCACAGTTGCATTAAAGGTGTCCATAGGAAAAAGTCTGACCAGGAAAATAATTTCGTGTGTCTTCTGAGTTCCAACAAGGTGTTTCCTGCACTGAAAACTGATCAGTCATTAGTAACTTGAATGTTACCAGTATCACCTATTCTACAAAGCCCATCTTTGATACTAGGTCCACAGAATAGTTCCTTGACACTTGAAATGCTTTGCAGGTTGAAGAGAAGTTTGGAGATGCCAGGACTCCTGACCACGACCTTTGTGCCGAACAAATGAAGACTCAGAGCAGTGCCAAATTTAGTAGTACCAGAAGAGACAAAGCACTAAAACTCTAAACCTCCTCAGTCACTTGAAGGGTTCAGACACCCAGTAATTCCCAGGTCCATCTCTGCAAGTGGAGGGAAAGGTAAGTGCTTCTCTGCTGTTGGGGCACTCACTGATAGTGCAGTGTTGATAACTCCAGGCTTCAGACAAAGACAGAAGCCAGACAGCACCTCTGCTGTCAGAGAGGGCTGGAAAGCAGGGCTGCAGCTTTGCTCTGACCTTCCTCAAGGTTACCCAGAAGGGAGGCATCAAGTTCTTGGGAGGAAACCATGGAAGCCAATTTCTCTGCCTTCCCATCACACCCAGGAGCAACACTCCCATCCTAGGAATACCAGTACTGGGAACGTTGCCTAAGGAATTGGGTCACACAGCTTCTACCACTCTGTCAGCAGTCTGTAAACAGTCTGAAGTGAAACTCACACAAGGCAAGTTTCTTCTACTATTTTTATCCTGTGGGCAGATGAACAAGAAGAATTAGGACTAGCAGAAGCAGTACCACCAAAGGAGGAAGATGGACACTGTGGGACTAAATCTCACTGCTACTGATGGCAAATGCAAATCACTGAAAAATGAGTCAGCTCAGCCCATGGAAACCCTCTGTCACTCGCAGGTTCCAGGAGCCAGACACATGTGGAGATGTCTTGAGGGGTAATGCCAGAGCTGAGCATGCAAGAGGACATGCAGAGCTCTGTGTAGGGGAGGCTCTGCCCCTCAGTGTCACCCGTGAGCCAGGAGGGCCCTATCCTGTCCCACTGAGATGGGACCTGCGAGGGCAGTGATGGGTCTGAACCAGATGAATTCCCACCTCAGCCTTCCTCCCCTTTGCATCCATCTCCTACAGCAACTGCTCTGGAAGAAGAACAAGAATCTGTTTTCTCTGGGATGTAAGTGCATGAACATTTCCCACCCTTCACCCACCTCAGCACTGGCTGTGGTCTCTGCATTCAGTTTGTAGCATCAGACCTGCTGACAAGATCCCCCTCTAACCACAACGCCAGCTGCAGCACCCACAAAACAACAGCATCCCCTAAAATCCTCTGAAACATCACATTTCCTACCTGGTTTCTTCAGTGGCCATGTAAAAAACATCATCTGGTGCATCAATCCAGTTCATCCTCCTCCTTTTCACTGGAGGCATGGATCCACCACGAATTAATCGGACTTTTGTTGGGTATGATTTCCCATTGAGCAGCAAGTTTCGGCTTGGTCCCTAACGTGGTACATAAAACAGCACAGTTATGGCCTGCAACAAACCTGCAGCAACATTTGCTAAGCACTCAAAGGAAAAGAGAATTAAAGTTTTTGTACAGCTTGCTGAGAGTTTAAGGTAAATACCTCCCCCTCTGGCCCAGGACTGAACACAGAATTCACACATAAGCAGTTGTTCACAAGCAGTACAAGTCAGGTGCCTTCAATATGCAATAGGACAGCAATACTTCAGCGACAGGACAAATAATAAATGGAAGGCATTGCCAATAATTTGTGGCTTGTGTCTGAAAGATGACATCAAGTTCAAAAGATTGAGCAGCAGACTTAGATTTCAGCTACTACCATAAATCTAGAACAACTCTATTGATTTCAGGGAAGGAAATCTAGCTACAGAGCAAATCAAATACAAGAATCAGAATTTACAGTTATTCTGGAGTACCAAACTTACCCAGGTCCTTTTTGTTCTAGGGAGGTCAATATTTAATGAGGATAGTATAGAATTAAACACCTTGTTGAAAACAAATGTAGTACTACAAAGCTCAGCAGCTTTCATGAAAGCCCTTTCAGTACTGAACACCACAGACTTCCCAGAAAAACACATTTGCTTTGCGAATCAACACAGGCATCGTTTTCCAGACTCACAGTAAGCCCCTTACACTCAGCTGGAAAAACATGAGCTGTTATTAAGAGAGGTGCAGATGAAAGGGAGCAAAGTGTTAAGCTTCTCAAATGCAGCTGTCCTTGATCACTGAAGTCCAGTGCTGCTGCCCCTCTTCCTGCTGATCAGCACATTGAGAAATCCCACTGAAATCAGTAACACTGAGCAGCTGGGAAAGATGCAAAACGAAGGCCCAGAAAATCTGATATGCATGAATTAAAGCTGGTCAGAAAACACCCTGGTATCAATTCAATTGTGTATTTCACAGGCCATCATGCAAGGTCAGACCATCTCCCCACAGGCACCAAGGCTTCCCCTTCTGCCCAGGGAATGGGAAAGTGAGTGTTTGTGTGAAAGATGTCTGCCCTGGGAGACCCATCTCGAAAGGAATGGTGGGGACATGGGGACTTCAAATCCTTTAGTGTCAGGTCATTGCAATAACTAACTGAATTTTAACACTGACTTGGAAAGGGAAGAATTCAGCCTAAAGACCAAGGGAAAAACCCAACAAACCCCTGCGCCTATCTCATTTTGTATCTGAGCAGAAAACAGAAAATGATAATGACTTATTTTTTGACCAGCCTTAATCAACTGCTCTAGCAAGATTTGCTTCCTGTAGAGCATCAGGGTTTTAGAGCTAAACAAACAAATCCCCCACCTTTTAAAACCCTAAGCTCTTTAAAACTGTTGCATACGAGTGCAATAACAATTTAATTTCTTAGTTGCCCAGCTCCATGTTATACAAGACAGCTTCAGCACCACAGCAGACCACTGAAATACTTCAACATTTGCTTTTAGATTTGACATTTGTTAAGCAGAAGGTTTCAAATAAAAGCTTTTCCGATGGCTTTATTTTTACCCCCTTCAGGCTTCTCCAAGAAAATCCATTCATTAAGGTTGCAAAGCATATTTTCTCCACATATGCAAGAGACACAGGAGAACAACTCCAGAAAAAGTTACTGGAAATACCTAGAAAGGGCACCCCTGTGCTTCCAGGTTGCCCTTTCTCTACCTACACGGTGAAATCTATTTCAAATTATACATCCTGAAATGAGGACCTTGAATTTTCATTCACACTTGATCAGGCAACGAGAAATCAAGGCAGTTCTGGGAGTTTTACACTAAAACACCTGAAAAGTATTAAGTCATCAGAGATTTCTCCCTCTGCTCTGAGTTGGTTTATTCAGCAGACACAAACAAGTAGCCAGTCTTCTCAGTGACACAGAATGAAGCTGAATTCACGGAGGAGCACAATTTACCCCTTTGGATGGAGGGAGAAACCGAGGGAATGCTCTGTCATTCCAAGCAGGCTGGCACACCCAAGTTGCAGCCTCCCCTCAGGCCACTGCTCCCTTCCCCAAGCACTGTCAGGTTCAATAAAGCCTGTGATCACTGTGCAGTGACCATCAGTCACACCTGCTGCTGGCTGACCTGTGTCACAGGGACCCTGCTGACAAGAACGTGTTGTGACACTTCAGCTAACGTGGCAAGCTCCACTTGATCAACATCAGGAGATCATTTTTGGGGGGGGGGGGGGGGGGGCGGAAGTTATGCTGG
>JAYDZK010000006.1:30093049-30130214 GCA_034509185.1 Euphonia xanthogaster | reverse complement strand
AGCAGGAGGAAAAAAAAAAAAAAAACAAAAAACCAAAACAAATAGACAAGAATTCCCAAGGAAAAATGTGAACTACTCCTTGAAGTTCAGCAATTGTCGTGTATGAAGATGTACCTTAATGCTTTACACTATACAGACACAAGCTGCTACCTGGTTCTTTCCTGTAATTCATCCTCTTGATTATATTCTGCTTTACAACCTGGCCTTGAGGAAAGCCTTACAAAACCATCACATTTCCAGTGTTGAGGCTTCTCCCCGTGTTTGGAGGTGATGGCCCAGCACCATGAGGCTTTTATCACCAGCAAAGAGACTTCAGCTAAAGCCCACCATAACAATGCCCACTGTCCCCTGTCACAGACATTGGCACAGCGACCTGGCCAAACCCTGAGATGTCTTCCAGGTGCCACCAATGCAGCACACCAGCAGGAAGCAGAACAAGTCCTGCATAACAGATACAATTTTGCACTAGGTTAACATCTCTTTGGAAACTATTGAAACACAGGTGGGCAAAGTGTCTTCCTGAACCTAAAGTTGTGCAGAAAGAATATTTTCAGCCTCTCTGTGCAGACATCTTAGCACCATCTTTTTTTTTTCTTGCAGTACACACCCCTTCAGTGACCTACACTAGTCAGTCAAGAGGAGATGAGAAACATGAAAATAACACCCCCAATTCCCCATAGTATCTATGTAAATGCAGAATCTGACCAATTATAACAAGTCAGGCTTACTCTCAATCTTTTTCTACTATTTTAGGTCAACTATAATCCAAAAACCAATTATTCTGAATAGATGGGTTCATTTCAATCCTTTTATACTCACTCACTGGCTCCTAAATTCTGGCCACAAGGCTTCAGCACTCTCACTGCCATTCACCTCTTCTTCACAGCAGTTCCAACTCCTGCCAGCAGCCCCCCAGACTACTAAGCCTGGATGACTCCATCCAAAACCAAGGAGAAGCCTCAGTGCCACAATCCCTTTATGGCACAAGAAACCCGTGGTATCCACGCCCACAAGCAGCAAGGTTTACCAGTTCACACACAAGGCAGCTGGGAACCTGTGCTGAGGCACCAACACACAAACTGGCACCAGGACAGAAAGAGATCCACCAAGCTTCCACCATCTGCTTCCCTGTGCCTAGCAGATCTTGATCCAAGTTCTTTAAATGTTATTTCCTTGCAGGTGGTTCCCTTCCCTCTTGGTCCTGGCAAAGCTTCCAGCAACCCAGGAAATATTACAGATGCAAAACTGCAGCATAGCAAACATTTTCCATTCACAAATAAATCTCAGCCAACAGGTTTAAGCTGAACTGCTCACAAGAATATCCAGGTAACACTCACCACCCCAGCAGGTAAACAGATTCTGGGAGTGAACTGGATTCTGCTACCTAGCAGTTACAGGTACAAGTACTCCAGCAAGTATTTCAGTGGCTGCCTGAGAACAGACCCAACAGGTAGAGCAGCAGGTGCTTGGGAAGATCCAGGCCCTGCACAGCTACACGCACCTGCTTCGGAGAAACGCAAACTCTGAGGTACTTTTCCAAAATCATCTTTGCAGATGGCTCCAGCAACAGTTCTAAGTGAATGGAACACTAAAACAGGGAAGGATCTCCTTCCTCTGGGCCACAACATCTCTGAGCTTCCAAAGCGTGTCATCTGCTGAGGAGGACATTCGGCAGGGAGCAGCAGGTCTGCCCGTAAGCAGGAACTCATCAGGAGCTGTGGAAATTCAGTGAGCTACTCTGCACCTACATCCCTCATTACTGGACAAAGCTTCTGAGGAAGCCAAACTGACCAATGCAGCAGGGTTTTGTTCCTCTTCCCAAAAGACAAGCTACAAAGCACATAAAAACTCAGCAACAGGGTATCAAGGAATAAATTCCCAAAGAGAGCAAGACAGTAGAACAACCCCTGTCCTCACTGCTGTATTCTCCACATGCACTCATATTTGCATGCATGTAAATATGGGTAACAGCCATCCACTGTCTCAGCCACGAAACACAAGGATTATCATCAGGGCATGCAGTGCTGGCCAGTTCATGGCAACATGTAAGCTTTTGTGTTTGCCTGTTCACAGTGACGTTTTGTGGTTGTCTGTCTCCTAAATATTCAAAATTGGTCCGTTCTACTACATTTGGTGAAGTGACATCATATATACATTTCCTGCATGATCACAAATGAAAGATTCTGACATCTCTTCAGTACTCAGAACAGATTAATTTTTAATCAGTGGAAATTTTGAAAATCATTTTCTACTGCCTGCAGAGAATGTGCAGACATCTCTAACCAGTGAGACTGTCCACTCACTGGAAAATACAGAGGGCTGAACTTGGGACTTGATGTAAATACTGTCTTCTATTTCTTTTGGTCCAAGTGAATTCAAAGCAGTTCAAGACATGTGAAAATTTGCTTTCTTAGAAGTCAAACAGTGAAACAACCCCTATTTTCAAACCAACTATCACAGCTTCCCGCAGTTTCACAGAACTGCTGGAAGACTGTTCTGTCAACTTGAGGAATTAGGAATCAATTCTCAACACCGGACTTCACGTCTTCAGTACAGTTGCACAACTTGTTGCCTGCATGTGAAAAGCCTGAAAGGTGAGCAGCAAAACCATGGGTGGAAGTGGTTACCCAAGGAACACTTAGACATCAACACAGAAGGTGCACACAGACTCATTAGCCACAAAGCACAGACAAGCCAGCAGATGAAACTAAAAATCACTCTCCTAGCATAAGCTGAGCGCAGCTTCAAGGTCTTACCCCTGCTAGGCATCAACAGGCGCTTCTTCATGTTGCCTGATAGAGCACAGTGAACAGAAAAGAGAAAAACATCACATCAGCAACCTGAACAGCAGCAGTTTTAAAAGTTCTTAATGTTAAAACACAATCAGATATCATCAAATGTTTGTACTTATATAAGCTACTTATAAAGTTAAAATTAAAGGTAAAAAATGAGAAAGACTGGATCTCCCTCCCTGCTGGAATCACCACTACACCAACTGTTCCTTTCCCTTGTTAAGGAGAGCTACCCTCTGTGTTCTCACTCAATTCAACAGACCCTTTTCTCCTCATCTGACAGAGACTGCACTTTCTCTTCCCTGACACTCTCAAGCAAGAGCAATTCTTCAGAACAGAGACCTGAAGTCCACGCCAGGAACATCCTGCTTCTATCTCCCACCTCAACACCTTTCCCTTGCCTCCTCTTCTTGGGGAGGTGAAGCCCAAGCACAGAGGTGGTGAGTAACAGGGCCAACAAGGGAAACATCACTCAGAAACTCTATCAGGGTACTCTTCACACTACTAATTTAAAAACTGAAGGGAAGTTTCTCCTTCGCTATCCCATTTGCAAGGTTGGCCAAGGCAGGCAGAGTTCCACTAGCACAGTGATATGCACCCCCTAGGCAGTACACACCATGTGCCTCACCCAGAAGGAGAAATGGGACAGGTGGCTTTTAAAAAAGTTTAAAATAACCTCCCTCAAGAATAAGAAATTCGGAATTTGTATAAAGGACTATGAGTTTGGATAATCTCCTTGTATACCGAAAGGACAGAAGAAAAAGCCTATAGACACAACATAAATTTTGTGGGAAAATATTTACCATCCATTCCATTGTGTTGTTCATAGCTTCTTTTTCCCAGGATAGTTGGGGACCCATTATTAATGACAGGTGTAAACTTAGCAGGAGTCAGATTGTTGAGAGAACTGGACAAGCTCTTGGCAGGATCTGGTTTTGGAGGACATGGATGAGACTCTGGTGGAAAACAGCAAAGTAGATTTTTTTTTTATTAGTAAAGAGACTGGGATTATAAATCTGAAAACAACCTGCAAACTTCCCAGGTGACCAAGTACACCTCCTTTTACATACAGACTATCTCAGTCAATAGTTTTGAGACTGCTACAGGAGATTGCTAGTGATATAAAGCATTTCCATATTTTTAGGAATTCACCACTACTAAAGACATGAAAATCATTATCACAGTATTATCCTAAAAAAAGATTTGATAGCAAAAGCATTTTCTATCTATTTCTGTAACACTGTTCTCCAATAATTTGGAGTGATTTTTGGGGTGCTGTATACTACAACCCAACTTTGGCCATGTTGGTCATGCAACACACCCCTAAACTCAGGGGAAATTACAACTCTGCCAGTTTGCCAGAAAAGTTTATAAAAAATACAATTTCTCCAACAGCAAAAAAAAGTGAAGATCCACTATAAAGAACACTGAATTCCAGCTTTGGGCCAAGGCAGACATCAAGCCCACACTCTTCAACTTCGAGTTGAGAAAACACTTTGAGAAAGTTACAAGAAATAGCAAATGGGAACTTCAACTGAGTCTTCCCTCACAGACCCAACAGCAGAATAATATATCAATTCAATCCCACTAACAGCACAAAAAAATCTCCTTGCCAGTCCTCCCAGACTTTCCATCACTCTTTTCTCCCAGCTCAGTAATCCAGTGGAGACCCTGACACAGTGCAAGGAAGGCTCAAAATCTGCTGCTACTTTCTGTACAATTATTAAAATAAGGATATTATCCTACAGCATGCTTCTCCCTTCATTTGCTCTCTTTTGTTGTACTGAATGGACCCAACTTAGCACAAAGGTTTCCCAATCCATGTATCCCATTAGCACACAGCAGAAGTACAATGCCCAACAGAGAGCAGTAAATATTTAATACACCCTCAGCCTTACAATATTTCATCAACAAAAACATTCAAAGAAACCTAAAATCAACTCCAATGCTGCTTATCTAAATGAAAAGGCAATCAACTCCCTTGCTAAGCTGGAAGCCTTCAAAGAGGAGAGACTTGCATTTGGCTGCCAGAAGAACCTGAGGGATGTCTGCAGGGTAACAGGGAGCACTGGGGAAAAGCATTTGGTATTTGTCTGGAGTCAGCACTGGCATGTTACACAGCATCACTCTGGATG
Organism: Euphonia xanthogaster; assembly: GCA_034509185.1. Lineage (NCBI taxonomy): Eukaryota > Metazoa > Chordata > Aves > Passeriformes > Fringillidae > Euphonia > Euphonia xanthogaster. The sequence continues at coordinate 30,125,287 of JAYDZK010000006.1, read as the reverse complement.
CTTCCACAGCTCAAGCTTACACCCAAGTTCTGGATGGAGCTACACAGTCCTGCCCCACAGAACAGCTCATGAGGCAAAATTGTAATTTGTAATTTCAAGAAAATAGTAATTAAAATAATAATAAAACCCCACCAAAACCCAAGAGGAAAGTGAAAAACAGAAGTATGATCCCCTTGTCTAGATTCAGCACAGAACAGCCATCAGCTGATTCACCAGCTGTGGGACACAGTGTGGTCCTAAACCCAAGAGGCTCCTTGGAGGACCCAACTTTGCACAAATTACCTCCAGACAGCCCAAAACCAGAAGTGAATAATCAAATGTTGCAAAAACATGATGTTAGTGCCTCCACTAGCAGATGGAAACTTGTCTCCATATGCATCAGAAGCCACAGCAAACACATCCCTCCCTGCACTTGAACAAGTTTCTGATAGAGCTTCATGACCCCAGAGTGGACTGCAGAGACACTGGGTCTGTCAGATCAAGTAGGAAAAGTAAAAAGGACAAGTTAACGAGATGGGTTTCACGTTTTTTTTTTCTGTTTGTGGGGTGGGGTTTTTTTGTGCCTTGTTTCTTGTTTGTTTGTTTTTAATCCAGCATGAGCATCTAAACCTGGACCCAAGTGGAAAACCCAAATGGTCAGCAGGGTATCTAGGAGGGTGTTTCCTGTGGTTTTTGGGGGTTTTGCAGGTGATGGTTTGGTTTGTTTAATACCTAAATACCGCAGTACTGCTTCTAAAGGCTTTCGAACCACTTGCTTTAATAGCAATGGGTTTTCTGATGCCTCAGGTAAACGTGCTGTGCCTGTAAAACACAGAAAAATAATTAGAGGGTGAAGACATTTAGCTATTATAGCAAAACCAAGTAAGTAACTCCAGTGTCCTGGAAGAGCTTTGCCGTTAAAAGGAATTTTACAGGTGGCAAGGAGATCCTGGCAACAGGACACAAACACAGAGAATGCTCCATGTAATAGTAAACAAAATGTTTTAAAACAAACAACTCATGAACTTGCAAAGTTATTTTGCCCAGCCTACCATCAGTTAGAAGGCTCTGCAAGTACAGCTAGGTTTTGTGAAAGCACTAGCTACGTGCAAGAGAGCATCTCAGCAAGCTGCAACTCAAAACTTTCCAGGACAGAAGTCCCAAAGGGCTCCTTGGCAAGGAGGTGCCAGCTGCAGCTCACTCACATTCTGCTTTGATTGCTGCACTGTTGATAGGCAGATAGGGGTGTCTTGCAGCGTGCCAAGGGCGCAAGATATCTCGACATAAACGTCTGGCAATTCTGGTCAGTTTTGTTGTGTGGAGATAGAAAGCTTGTCGTGTCTTCATAGCAAACTTGGGACTCCCACTGTTTCGTACTGGCACACCATGAGGACTCTGAAGGGAAACGAAAATAAAAATGGTTTCTGAAAAAAGTCATTATTAGAAAGTACGGCTGCAAAGAGGAGTAAAATCACTTTCAACTACTGATTCTCAGACACAAGAACAGAAATGGTATTACAAATGAAAATATTTTTAACCCAGCTATTACCCATTTCCAAAGTATTACCCATAATATCTCAAAGAATAAAATGAAGGTAAACCTTTTCACTTTGCAGGGAAGCATTCATTTCTGTGCTGTCACAAGCTTTAAGGTAGGGATCCAAAAGCCAGACATGAAGAAGTTACCTGGTGCTATCACATGATTTAGAGCTTATAGGCTCAACAGAAAGACTCTCCAGTTTTGGGTACTCAGGGCTGCTCTGGAGGTTCAATGCAAACTCCTTATAACAAAGTATTTGTCAGAAGGAGGGGAAAATCAGAAAGAGCTGCATAACAAAAATATGCACCAAAACCTCATTTTCCAAAGCAAATGTATGGCATGCAGGAATGGTTTTGGCTCAAAGCTGCAAGAATTTCCTTTAATTCTTACTCTTAACTCAACAAATGTACTCACAGATACATTTCCTATTCATTGCATATGATAAAGAATACTACTGGAAGACATTTGTCAGCTACTGAGAACCAAAGTAGTTATCCTATTTATGAAAAGCAACTAAGTCAACCAATGAAATAATGCAAGTAGTATCTTCTCTCAGACCCACCCACAGCTGGAAAACAGGAAGAAACTTCAGTTTGGGGAGAACAAGGCTTTCCCTTCTATGACTATTTACATACTTTTAATTAACAAACAAGAGGCACAAGGCAGTTATCTCAGCAATTAGGAGGCTTCAGAGGGCAAAGAGAAGCCTGGATAGGATAAATGCTAAACAAAAGAAATGGAAAGGGAATGATAGCAAAGAATAGGAGAGAGGAAAGAAATTATCCTGAGATAAAAGTTCAGTGTGTGCTATCCTTCTATCCATGTGATATAGTTACCTTTTCCAATCAGCTTAATGTCTAATGCTTCCAGATTAAACTCTTACCAAATTCAGAAAAAAATCTGAGAATTTTGGTTTTTGAATAAGAGAGAAAAAATGAAACAGAAACAACTCATACAATGCTTACTCAAACCTATCCAAAAAATGAGGATTATTAAAAAAATAGGATTAGGTAGAAAAACAAGATAAAGGATCTCTAAAAAGTCACTAGCTATTTGGGGTATATCTAATTTTGAATATGCCTTGGGAGAGTAAATAGGTTTCAGGAAATAATTAATTCTTTTGGAGAGAAAAAACCAGTGCTGTTCCCCCTACAGCAAAAATCATGGAAACCAAATACCAGAAACACTGGCTGGCATTTCAGTTTCTCCCATCTCCACTAAGTCATTTCATGCATTTGAAGGCTGGTTTGCTAAACAAACGATGGGGTTTTTTCTCCTCAGGGCAGTACTTGGCAACAAGTGACTTCTAGCCGAGGTTAACGCCAACTTCTGCTTGACACGAAACACCAAACCCAAGGACAACGATGAGGGCTGCAGGCATTCTTTTGCTGGTTAAATATTTCAGAGCAGTGAGCAGGCAGCTGGGTAGCATGACACTCAGCTTGGCAGGCAGAGGCAGCAGCCTGCCTGCTGGATACCCACCAGATTATTGCGGTTTGGTCCGGGCCTCTCCCCATCTAAGCGTGTTGGCATTTTCAAGCCACCGTATTTCTTCCAGTAGGTCCAACAGGATGCACAGAGGCGACACTGCATGTTAGGGGGACCCCAAGAATACCACTGGTAAGACTGGGTGGCTAGAGATAACAAAGGTGGAAATTATATATATCCTTACACAGGATCACTTTACAGATCTTATTCTCTTTAGAAGCAGCACAAAAGAAAACATCCCCTCACACACAAAGCAAAGCCCAAACAGACCTTCAAAACTGATGATGGCTTCACTGTCATCACTACTGTTAAACATACTTGTGATTTCAGCAGAATTGATTACATTAATTAATCTACATTCATTTTAAAAAGCTAACAGAAAGAAACAATTATTAAGATGGGAAGATTTCCTGCCCATGAATGAGAAGGTTCTCTTTTTGCAAGAGAATTTCTGCAGAACATGGGAAATAGCAAAGACTGCCATCAGGAACTTCCATATATTAATTTTACAACTGAAAAATGTACAGAGTCTGTGACTTGACTTCTCATACAGCATCATTCCAGCATTTCTACAGGCTCCCCATAAAGGAGCACAACCATTAGAACTCAGTATACTATCAGGCAGCACATCAAACACAGTGGCGTCACATATTTTGGAAACTATTAAAGATGATGAAAAAAATAGTCAAATTCACACATTAGTGATCTAAATATTCACTCAATAGTTACATGCAATTATATAGAACATTTACTAAGTGCCCCTTTAGTACTTCATAATTCTATTTACAAATGTAACACTACTAGTTAAAAAACAAAACAAAACAAACACTAAACAAAAACAATCTCAAAAAACCCCAAACTTTTAAATGCTGCCCTATCCATTCCTGCCCCCCACCCCAGCACAAGACAGCTTTGATTTTAACATTCCCATCTCAGCTGCCATTCTGGCACTTACTGTAACAGCTCTCACAGGCCCGTCCTGCGCCCGCGTTCTGTGCCTGGACTCCAGTACCATTTACCACTCCTGGTTTGACATTATTTACATTGATCTGGTTGGGGTTTGGCTTGTTACTTAAGACACAAAGCAAAAAGAGTGACAAGTGTTAATTGAAGCATGCAATCTTTTATTATACTTTTGAAGGTATGGCCCAAAATGGTTGAATACTCAAATTTCATTCAGCACGTGGCTTCCAGAACCCAGGTGTAATTAACAGCAATCTGACTTTTATAAACACACTGTCTCTAATAATATTTTAAAAATATTGATCATGAAAATAACTATAATTATAGTTGGATGCCATTTACAAGACTTCAAAACCTTTAAAAAACAATAAACCAGTCCGGGTAAACTTATATCTTATTCACCATCCCAGACATATGAATCCAGGCAAAAACAGATCTCACTCACAAGTCCTCAATATATTTTACTTGAATCTCCAAAAAGAAGGCTGAGAGATGGCAAGGTCTGCTTTAATCGGGGAAATGCAACCCTAGACTGCAGTCAAAAATACTTCCATGTTGTCTCACTGCAAGGGTTTGCATCATGTGGCCACAATTCCCACAAATACACCCAACATGCAACAACATCTGGGTCACCTCAGCTCATCCCTATACCCTCTTTAAAATGATGATTCAGGAAAAGACAAGAGCTACGAGCTAAAACAAATGGAAGGCCAACAAATCCTTGGCATGGAGAGCAGTATGGAATAGCACAAAATCTCTGCAGAGGAAGAAGTGCCTGAGGGGGAAAATGAGGCCTTCAAAAAATCTGGCATGGGAGGGAAGGAGGACAGAGCATTGCTATTGCAGGGACAGGGCTTCTGGGGAATGGAGAACGATGGAAGAAGTCGTACACAAAGTGTCACATAAGAGCACACGAGGAGTCCATCAAACATGCAAGGACTCTGGAGTTCTGTTAGGAGTTCACATTATAGAAGCAGCAAAGAGCAGGCAGGCTTTGGAGCCAACTGCTGAACATGGGCCCGACTGCAATGCTGGTTACATTCCTATCGTATTCCCTTCCCTGAAGACTGAAGGGAGTGGACGTATTCCTTTTATTTCCAACTAACAACCCCATCATTTGGAAGGAGAAATATCTTAAAATGGCTTTCTGCAACCTCCTTTTCTTACACATCAGTTGCACACTGACACAGGAGTCACAGGGATTTCAGTAACCCAGAATACTTGCTGTGTTTCACCCAGGCTAGAGCTACAAAAACAGCACTGGGGGGATAGAGCCAAATTAATTTCTTTCTAGCGGGGCACCAGCATCAGGTTTCATGTTCTCAGCAATGAAAAGCAAAGGAGATCCAACTGACATAATTCTGAAGACACCTGGAAAGCTGATGCTGCCCTGCAAGCCAGAAAACATCCTTATCTGAAAATGTCCAATCAGATCCTCAGACACAGAGCTCAGTAAAGCTCCATTTTGACAGAGACAAAATAAGTTCTGCTGTGAATGATCTACAGGAATCACACACAGGTTGCATAAGGAGGCAAGAGTGTGTTTGTCCAGTCCAGGAAAAACTTCTGATAGTGTTCTCGCTGTAAAAATCAGAACCTTTTCAGAGCAGAGAAAGCTCAGGAGGCCAAATGGCACAGGAGCACTGTAAGTAGTTTGTTCTTATAGTGCACTGAGCAGCACATACACAGCTCAAAAGCAGCAGAGGAGATTAAAAAAAAGACATTTAGATGAATTCACAAGCCTGAATATTTTTTCATCTCCTTCTGCTTATTAATTTGCCCAGTTCCTCCAAAGATTAAAGTGTTTCAGGGTGCTTATCAGAAAGGCACCAAGTTCTGACCCCGCAGATGGCAGGAGATCCGAGGGCAGTTTAACAAAGGGGCAGTTGAAAGAGGGAACATTCATGCTCCTCTGCTCTGGGATGTCACTATAGTAACCTGCTGCAAAAGAACTTCTGGCAATGATTCACCAGCAAACTCCATATGCAAACATTGCCCCAGTGCTGCAAAACAAACAGCCCTCCCAGACACACTGCTACAGGCGGTGCTGCTTCACAGAGCAAGAGACTGAAGCAAAGAAAACTAAGGCCTTGTGCTTCAACATCAGGCCCGTTGCTTCCCTTCTATACCTTGGATTTATTCCCCAAAAATACAGCAAAACAGTCTGACATCGATCAGTAAAGCCCAACAAAGCATGTCCAAAGAATTGGGACTAGAAAGGAGGACGATGGCCTGACTCCATTATCCTCTCTAAAACCATTATCAAGCTTGTATTACAACACAAGTGGAAAGCATGCACTGGTGCAAGCTGATCACCAAACCACGCTGATCAGAAAGACTAACACGCTGTAGTTGAGGTAAACTCCAGGATTCTGCAGCACTCCAAGTAATGAAGCTGCAGCAAGCACCAGAGAGTGCCCTGCTCCAAAGCTACGGTCAAGCTTCTGAGTGGCAGTAGCAATAAAATTCAAGCAGATAATGTTTTCATCATATGAGAAGCAAAAAGCTCTTAATTGTTGATGATACGTTAATTAAACTTGTTTGATATCACCAAAGCCTGCCACAGCTATTAACAAGAGAATCAGATGAGTAACTGGATGAATCATTAAGCAATTAATGAAGCTGAAGCTAAAGATGCAAATAAGGTAGTGAGAATACTGATGGTGTGGCAAACTGTCATTTCCAGTTCTTGTTTCAGGAATGGAAGTCTCTTAAAGGGGTTTCAGTTACGAAGGAGCAGTCAGTTATGCTGGAACAGGGACCATGAAGTGCACATTTCTGGGCTGTATTCTTCAGCTCAGTCCCAAGGGAAGAGATGCAGGCAATAAGGCATATGCAGAGAAAAGCCTGTCAGAGACCGAGACCCCTGCACAAAAACCACCCAAGCTGCAGATAATCCCGATCCCCACAGAAGATTGATATGCCTCCAGCAGGTGAGCAGACAGCATTTGGTCCACAGCACGGTGATAAAATTTTTCTTGTTATAAATAATTATAAACTTAATATCATCCTGTGAATATTTCCTGTTATTGAAGAACCCATGTGTGCTGGATGCAACAAAACAAATAAAGCCTCAGAAATAAAAACAATTTTAAATCCTTTTAAAGGCACATTTGTGCCATTCACCTCTAGGCATCTAAAGGGAAGTGTTTGGATCCAGGCAACAGAGGTGAGCTTTCCTCACAGCTCTCCAACCTCCTGTAAACAGCCACTTTAAGAGCAGGTCTAATGACCATTAAACAATGCTTTCTGAGTAAGAGCAGCTTTCTCCAACAAAATGCTGGGGATTGCCATTTTAACTAGCACAGCTACAGAGGGAAGAGCAGCACTGTACCTTTTAAGTTTTCCATGTTGCCATGGACCTCTGCACAATGAAACAGGGAAGAAAAATGATCTTGCTCCTCAAGCAGAGGACAACCAAGAAAGAGACAAAGGAATTATCTTCAGCTTGTTAAGCAGTTGCCCCTTGTAGTGAACCAAAGCTTTGACCTATTCCTCCAGTTCCCCTTTGGATTCACAAAAGGGGCACAGTAGGGAGAAGAGTATTTCCCTGCTTCACAGCCTTTGAGAGGCTGCTTTTGCAGCTTGTCAACGTGCTTTGAGATTCCCAGATAAAATACTGTAAATAGAATGTATTCATTAACACACACAGGTGTAGAGTTAAAAGTTACATTTTTCACCAGTACATTTTGGAGACTGGAAATCGTGTGGAGCAGTTCACTCTTCCCTTTCTGTTCTTACCCCTTCTGCTGTCACTTAGATCAAAGCAAATAAGAGAAAGCCACACAAAACTGGATATCTCAGCCTTCACGACAGCAGATGTCCTAATCCCAAAAAGCACAAGCTGCACGACCAGAACTTCATCAAAAAGAAGATGGTACATATGTTGGCTGCAAGATTAGTAAAACAGAGTACAGCTTCCACAACAACCTGAAGAGTATGCTTGGGTACACAGTAGATGGAGAATGAGTCTGAGACTACACCTGCATGAAGGCCTTGCAAGCACTGCACTCGCTTTGGAGGATGGCAGGACGAGGACGCGAGAATGTGGAATCTCCTGGTGTGTTCAGACTTCTGTTGCTGCTTCAACACCACTCACACTGACACAGACAGTGCCACAGAAAACAACTGAAACATTTGTTTTTCAGTATTTCCTGAGTTTAACTGATTTTACACTTTTTCCTTTCACCAGGAAAGCACATCAGTGCTTTTCAGCCAAAGGGCTTCATTGCAAAGAATTCATTTATAGACATCAGGTTCTGTCAAGTCAACTACAAATGTCTGCCTCAAAACCAGGGTTATTCTTGGAAGAGGTACAGAAATGCTTGTTCAGTCTGAGTTAGAAGTGTTTTTCTAAGACTTTGGTGTGGGACTTGATAACCTCACATCAATTACCTCTATGACCCTCCATGCTTCAGTTACCTGCACTGAAAAATTTGGGGCACAGTTTCAAGTTAAAGAATATCAAACTCCAAAGCTTTACACAGAGCTGTTATTTATCACTGTGTAACATGTATGTGACCTTTGAAGACAGCTTCTATTCTTTTTCTTATTATCTTCCTCCTCTCTGCTAGGTTTTCCTATTCACCATCAGAGAAACAAACAAGAGCCCTATCAATGGAAGACAGCCAGAGGAAGAAAAAAAAGTAAAATTGTTTGAGCCTGATATCCTCCAGGGTCTCTCAGTGCCAACAATTTTACACCAGTTTCTGTTAAAATGGGTTTCAGTCAATCAGGTGATACACTTCTGCATAGGGCTTGTGACAGCCTACATCAAGTAATTTATTTTTGAGGTGACAAGTGGATCATTATGGCTCAAGCCTAGAAACAGGAATGGGCTCAGTAACATGATAAGGACAAATCAATAACATTGATATTTAGATCCCTACACCGTGCATTGCTATTACAAGCCAAGAATATAATCTCCTTCTAGGTCACAAGATAATGTAGATGTCATACAGTCTCTATATGCCAGCCCTTGTACTCAAGCTTGTGTAGAAGTAATCCAGAAAGCTTAGAAATATTTAATTGTTGCCACCTTTAGAGGTATTAATAGCAAGAAAACAGAAGAAGCATTCATGTGGGATTAAGTAAGTCATGTAATTGCTACGTTCCCTGATATACATGAAAGGATATTGAAGGAGGAAGAAAACGTATCCCAGATTTTATCCATTAAATAATATGTAAGTTAAGGTACAACACTGGAAATCAAAGCCAGAGACAGAAGAGCAGCCACGTGGGCAGAGCCAGGTCTTTTCCTGGAGCAGGGAGCTAAGTTGCTGATTTGATTACGTGTTCTCTAGGTAGGAAAAAGAATTACCTTGCTGAGGGATAAGATGCCACTCCAGGCAGCCATTATCAGATGAGCACCACAACCTTCCAAACACAAAGCCCTCCCTCCACACACTCTAATCCAAGAGAACAGCAGGACTGCCAGGCTCTCTCATCTGCAATATCCTTTTGCATCTGCAGTCTAAATTATACTGCCTTTTGCTTTATGAGCTTATCACATTGTGAATTCGTGTTTAATTTGATGTCCAGTGTCCCCCTGCAGAGTAATGCTGTCCACAAAAAGCAATACTGTTGAAAAACTGCGTGACAAGAAACCTATTTGGCTTCACTCTGAATATTGCACCTCATTTTTAGTAAATTCACCTGAGAGGTATTGACATATAATCATGGATCCTCTATTTTCAGAAGAAATAAGGGGCTGTCTTGCAAGCTAAATATATAAAAATTAGTTTTATCTAAAGTAACAGAACAGATGGTAGAAGTTCATAAATATTCAAAAGGAGACAGCATAAAAGAGCAAAGAAATTATTGGGGATAATACACAGGGGAGCATATCTGGGAGTGAAAGTTGAAAAGTGAAAGGAAACGGTAGACTAGAAGTTCTGCATTATAACTACTGACTAGGCTATGCAGATGAAATGCAATAGAAGACACATTTTACTAAACATTTTGTTTTAAAATATATGTACACCTATAAATAATTATACATTATTTTTAATATATAATGATATATAGCAAACATGCATTGGTGAGCCACTGCTGAGAAAAATTAAGAAAAACAGATAGATTATTAAGCAGTTAATTAGCTACCCTTTTGTTCACAACCATGCTGACCTGCCAGCAAGACCCCAACTCCCAGTCCACACAAAAATAAAAATTAGAAGATAACTAGCAGTCACTTCAGGATGGGAACATTACAGAGAATGCAGGAAATGAGCAACACTTAGCACAACATCCTAACCAGGAAATAATAATATTGGTAGGACATGGAAAATGCTACACAATGAGACAGAAAACAAAACAATGCTCTACAATGAGATAGAAAACAAAACAAGAGATACTTACTAGTTGGGTATATACACTTGTTTTAGCTTGCTTTCTGCTTCTGCTGCTTTCAATCGTTTCTTTGAATAGAAAAAAGAAACAGTTAAAAAAAAAAGAAAATAAGAACCATCTTACCTGAGTCAAGTAGTAAACCTATAAGGACTTCAGCAGTTATTTACTGAGCAGCTACCACTAAATCTCCTTGCAACAAGAAAATATTCACTGAAGACAACTGTGGGCATCACATTACTATGTAGCTTTTCAAAAAAGTCAAAGAGATGGCAAGCAAATATAAATGAGGATAAACATTTCATTCCCAAAAACTTCAAATCAAATTCCTTTTTAAAAAAGTTTTTATTTCCCCTGCAGAAGAAAATCTGACATATCACTGTCAATTCTGCATGGTAACATTCACCAGCTGGACAACAAGAGATACTGCAACACAACCTCTCCATCACAGTTCTCAACAGCTGCACCAATTCAAAGTTTCAAGTAAGACTTTCACATTAATACCTCTGAATTTCTGAAGGCTCAGTGACACAGGATATTTTCCTTTCGACATTAGGAAGATAAATAACTCCTTTTATAACTCATACCTTCACCATTTAAGCAATAAGAGAGACACTCTGAGATTCAAGTTTACTCTTTATTACATTTGCTAAATAAATTTAGGGTGAATCTCTGGAGATCTCTAGTTCAACCTCTGCTCAAAGCTGATGCCAGCTGCCTGCATAAAGCAGTGACAGTGTTCTCCAGACAAACCAGCAGCATGGGGATATTCCAGACAAACAGGTTAGCTTAACATTTGTTATGCATCAGCCTCAAGGCACAGTCTAGGAAAATAATTGTAAAGCTCAAGTCAGTATCTTCATAGAAGCAGGAAGCATCAGAAAGCATAATAAAATTGAAGAGTGTGTCACTGAGGAGCTGGACAAACATAAAAATTGTTTTTACAGAGACACCACAGACACACGCAGAAACAACAAGGTAAATATTTCCTGTAAGCATAAAGCTTTTATCAGGACAGTTTTAAACAACATTTGTCCATAGGACACACTGATAGTTCCTCACCAAAGCTCTCTGGACTACTGAAGAATTCCCCTCTTCCCTTTCCCTGCAAATGACAGTCACCCTATCTTAGAAATCAAAGTGAAGCTGTCAGACAAGAGAGCAAGGAATGAGAAAACAGAAGCTCTGAAAGTTATCCCAAGACAATGGCTACACCTGCAGGGAGCTGCACTCCTGGCTGACTCCTTTCTGCTGGCATGGGCCAGTTCCCCAGATTGCCTCTGTTAAACTTCACCTAGGACAAGAACTGCTGCCTGAAAACTGGCCTCAAGAGAGCCCAAACAAAGACCTGCTGGAGACAATCCTTATCAATCCCACAGATGTGCAGGAATCAATAAGACACATCTTGCTGACAATCAGTGATGGAACTGAAGAGGCTCTCCTGAATATGAACTGCGTGTTCAAACTGAATGTTTTCAAGACACCATAACTGAGCATCTTGAGGTAAGAAACAAAAGCACCCAAAGAGGGGCCCCAAGAAGTGCTGTCACCATGGTTCTCCTACCAGCATCAGAAATCCTCCTCTACCTTCCAGAAACACTACATAAAAAAATCATCCTTTTAACAAAATGCATGCTCAGATGCCCTTCAGCTCAGGAACTGGAGCCTGTTCCACACACAGCACCAGCTGAAAAAGAGGACTTCGTGCTCCAGGCACAGACTGCCACAGGCACTCACATCAGCAGATGAACAGCTCCAGAGCTCACAGTGCCCCCAAGAAATACATGGCAATCCAACACCAGACACTGCCAAACAGCTTAAAATATTGCTTGATGACCAGTACCAGAATCCAATTTCCTTGAGACTGGAAATTCAGGAACCTTACACTGGTAGAGGACTGTAGTGCTTTATAAGTTTCTAAATTCTGAGAGGAAAAAGCAGCAGTTTTCCTGACAACATCTCCCAAGGGGACTGTCTAGCATCATTATGTTATGACAGTTTTGGAAATGTATGAATGCAAGAGCTTCACCCAAGCACAAAACATTATCAGTAACTACAATACTCTCCTGTGCACAACATAAAGCCACTTCCCTTGGGGATGTGGCTAATTTAGGGTATCAAGCAGAACTTTGGTAAACTGGTGATGAATGTTAACCTCACCCCACAGGTTTCCTTTGTGCCTGACGACCAGGGAGCAAGCCCTGAGCTAAGAACTGCCCTAAGTCACCTGGACCTCACAACACCCTCCCTCCTCCTGCTGCCTGGGGAGCAGCACAGCACACAACAAAGGGCACACACCCCATGACAAAGAGCACACCAGGAAAACTGAGGGTTTCCAGAAGGCACCACAATGTCCTGGGTAAGAAAAGCCTTTGCACTAAGTACCTGTGGCTGTGGGCAATCAATAGACCAGATGTGATGGGTTTCCTATTTCCTGGCAGTGACTGATCCCAGAAGGTACAAAAGAAAGGTGCCTGAAATGTACTTGTGCACAATTTCAGAATAATCCCTTTCCTGAGAGAGTGCTTTGCTAGGTCCTTTGCCAGTTATTAACTGATCTGTGCCTGAAGCATATTTATGCTATAAATTCTTAATGCTGTCTGATGTAGTTATGAATGTCCTCACTCCCAAGAAAAACCCAGAACATCTGTAACTTTTTCTAGTAGTTTGGCCTAAAAAAAAATCTTTTTGAGTTATTTATATACACAGATCTTAAGTATATCCTCTTATTTACCTCATCATATTTTCCCCATCTCTAAAAGGAAGATACTACCAACATATCTATCCCACAGGGACCAAAGGATTAAAATACTAAGCACTGCACATTCAAGTTGGTGCAAACATCTGTCTTTTATATATCCTCTCCCAGATTTGCCATCCTACCCACTGAGCTTGAAAGAGTTTTATAATAGGTGACATATCAGAGCAAATGTTTGTGGTCATTTTCTAAAGAGTGAACACTTATAAAGAGGAAAGAACAGAAGTAATCCAGGAACACTGTGGATATTTCAACATCCACAGCACAGAGCTGGGTTGGTGGATAGCATGGGGATGCCTAAGATATCCCCAAATATTAAGCCTTTATCAGTTTATGATAGAAAAGACAAATTACACCTTCTGGGTTCAGAGGAGAACTTTCACACTGTTTATTATTTTTTCAAACCTCAGAGCATTCAAGTGTTGAACACACAACAGAGGTCAGGGAGGTGGGATAGAAGAGGGAATTAGTCTGTGATGCATTTGGGAGAAATGCTCCCAGCTGCTTGTGCTCCAGCAACACATCTCAGAATGGATGGGTTGTACCCACGGTCTCTGGCAGTTCTGGCAAGGAAGTGGCTGAGTTCCATACTACCATAGGTTTAACAGGAGGTGTCTGGGGATAAAACATCCCACAAACGTGGAAAACCTTTCATTTATGTTATTTCTACACTTCAGCACACAGAACTTTATGAAGGCTGGTACATTAAGACATCACTCACAGCTCTGGGCTAGGTACAAAGCAGGCTTACATCCCTTCAGAAAGATGTTTTCTATCTGCATCAAGACTGACCCAGAGATCTCAACTTTGTGGAGTCAATTGTAAGGGCATTTCCACTTTCCCCAGTGTGTTCTCACCATGAAGACCTTAAAACCAACTTTCACTGTCTATTCCTCCTATACTTCTCTAATGCCACTTCCATGTAAAAAAAAAAAAAAAAAAAAGAACAGTAGAAATTGATAGTATTTGATCTTCCCCTCTTCCCCTTGAAGTTACCTGCTCTTCAGAAACAAATAAAAATGGGAAAAGTAAATTAAAGCCTTTAACTCTCAGAAAAAATGTGACTAATTCAAACAGTCATCTGCCACTGCCATGTCCCAAGCTTATCTCAACCTATGGAAAATTGAATATTTTAAGTTTTCAGGACTTCCCCTAATGATAAGCACAACAGTAGAAGCATTTAGTCTTTAAAAAAATCACCCTGGAACTCACAACTATGCAAGAACTCAACCTCTAACCGAATGAAAATGTAGGCACAGCCAAACAGCACATCAACCCTCAGAGCTCTCAAATCACTGGGAGAAGTCAACAAACAGCTGTCAGGCAAAGCCATTTCAAACCTTCCTTAATCAGAAACAGACACTCTTGTGTACTAACACAGAAAATCTGTCCCAGGAAAAGAACACGTTCAAAGGAGACCCAGGATACTGAATTTGGAATGCACCACCCTCATTTTGTTCATGACAGCTCCGAAAGGCTGTTATTGACAGGACAGCTCTTGGGATCACTGTGGACAGGCATCCAGGAGCCTGCACTGAAACACCAATCCTGCACTGACATCGTAGCAGAATCAGTCCTAGCAGTTCAGTTCTCGAGATGACTGAGCTCCTGCTTATGCTAGCAATCTTTGAAAGCGTGGTTTAGCTAAAGCCAAATAAAAATTACTGGGTAAGAGATCCAAGTGCAGGCTCCAAAAGAAGCCAATTTGCACACATCTCCATCTCAGTGTCCTACTCACAAGACAAGGCAGTGCTGCACTGAGCCTTCTGACCTCAGGTACACCAAGCAGGAGCACAAGTTACTGTTCAGTTCTCAGAACGGGCCTCCTGTCAAAGGCAACTCAAAATGTCCCTTCCTCAATGGCAAGAAACAGAGAGATTGTGATTCAGTATTCTGGCAGTGTTCCCTCATGCCAAGAAAACATCAAGGGAAACACAGAAATCCAGAAGGATGCAAACAGCTCCCAACTAAATTTTGCTTCTCCATCCTAGCATGCAATTGGTCGGTGACACAAATCTTCATGGCTATGTTTTCTAACTGACAGAAACAGACAATTTAAATGCACTTACAATGTTCATTCAACCAGAGATTTTACAAGAATAAGCAAGTTATTAATACTTTTATTAAACCCTGTAACATACCCATTTGCAATATAATATTTAATAATGTTCTTGGAAAGAGGGAAGTGGAAGTGCAAAATCTCGAGGTACATACTTTGCACATCGTTACTTGGGATACTTCCTATATCTTATACAAAAATGGTGTCAGCCTCAGAAACATTTTGTGGTATTAGACCAAGGGAAAAACGCTGCACAGAAAAAACACTATGAAGAAACAGATGGAAAAAATGGCAACAGATGTACTTTGTCAAAGAGACTGCACTCATCAAGTAAAATATAAATGTAATACACCATTATTTGAACTACAACTTCCTATGCTTTCTCTTTGTGGTTACATATAGATAGCTCTCTCATTTTTATAAATGTTTCATGGTATTATTTGCTTGTACAAGCCGGGAATTTGAGATGAGGTCTTCAGCTCAGTTCAGACCTAATTGACGTGGTGTCTCTGCACTGCAACTTCTACCTGCTCAGCTTATGCTGTCCCCTAAGTGCAGAGTCTCTAATTGGAAGCTTTCTCCAAATCCTACACCCTGGTAAACTCCTGGTAAGGTGCAGCATAACCATGAGAGAAAACCCAGTGCCCAGGAACGGAACAAACCAGTATAAGAAACTTTAGGCTTAGTGTGTTTTTTAACTGTTGCAAGAGCAAATAATTAAAGTCTTCACATAATTATCTCCTCTGCAATTTTGCATATGTAAAAAGAAACTTTAGGAAAATGGAGAAAACAATGGGGAAGGAAAAACCATGAGCATTATTCTTCTCCACCATGCAAACTTCCATCACCATCACATGTTCCTACCATCCACTTCCTAACTGGAATGAAAAGTTTCAGTCAAAGAATGAACTTGCAGAAACAGTGCAATGAGGATGCCACTAACACTTTTATCAAAAGTGAAATACAACTGATGCAAAAAAGAGTTCTCATTTGTCATGAGGGTACCTCTAATTTCAACAGTGCCCCAGCCAGAAAGAACATGGTAAAAATCACATTACAGCACACGGCAAACATTGGTCAATGCCTCAGGCACCCAGTCTTTACACCAGGCTGAATTTCCAAGGAAACAAGTTAAGGGAGGACATTGTCACAACTCCACTTTTTCTAATACTTCAACCAGATGCCTCATCTTAGGACTGATAATTATAATGAAAAACCCATTCTAAGTTTCTCCCTTCTTTTGCACAGTTTTCCTGTCAAATATTGTGAGTAGTTCTCAGCAACTGATACTCTTCAAGGATTTGCATGCTGCTTGCATTGTGCTTGCTTTATTTCAGGGACCAGCCAGCCTTTGTATTTAAACAAGCAGAGATAAGAATGATCGTAAACAATACTCAAAAGCTGATTCTCAAGTATAACAAGTCTGGGAATTTGAGCCAGTGACACTTCCCAGGTAAATACTTCACTCACACAGCTTCCATGGGGCAGCCTCGTGCATCTGCCATCCAAGCCATGGGCAGCAGTGCTGGGGAATCAGGGTGGGGCCTCCTGCACAGCAACTGCCCCTCCAAGAAGTCACTGAAGGGGACCTTGAACTCCACAGTCAAAAAGCAACTGCCCTGCCTTACCTCCTCTGCAGAATTCCAAACCAGAGATTAGAAAGCTCTGAGCAAACAGGGCAGCAGCAAACATGAAAAGAATGCACACTAGCAAATGCTGTTCGTATCTACAGAAGGGCTGATGAGTTTAGGGACAAGAGACTGTTCTGATCACAACAGAGCTCACCTATTGGAAGGGCTGAACCCCGAGAGGGAGAACAGAGAAACAAAGCTTGGTTTCACAGGCAAGAAAAACAACTTCTGTTAGAATGGAGGAGGTGATTCTGACTCTCTTACCTGCTGAACGTATCTGTCTGTAGTTTTCCACATGTAGTAATATTCTATAATGCTTGTTAAGGACTTCCATGGGAGCTGGGGACACAAAGGAAAAACAGCATTTATTGAAGGGAGCTGGCACACAGTCTCACTGAAATTCACAGGATTCTTCTGACTGATGGTTGCAGCAGTCTTGCAGCTACTAGCCCTCCTCAAAAAAAAAGACAGTCTGAATCTACACAGGGGATTAGATGCATGTGAGACCCATGCTAAGTTAAATGCCCTTTCAAAGTACTCTGAGCTCTCAGTGTAAAAGTGGAACAGGCTGCAGGTAGATCTTCATGCTGCACTGGCTCACAGCAAACCATTCCAGAGAGGCACAATGTGGAAGGAATCCCCCAGGCTCAGACTCTGCTTCAGCAGCAGTTAAAGCAAGAGCCACAACTACAGTATCACAGTTCTGATACGTTTGGCTTCAATGGAGCTGACCCATTAAAAAAAAACAAACCAAAACAAACTGCTAACAGAATTGTGCCCTGCCAGCTCTGTTCTCTGCGTGAGAAGCATGAGGATTTCATCAGGACCACAGAGTGTGTTGCTGTTTCCAAGTCCCTCTAATAGATTAGAGGGCAGGACAAACAACACTGAAACTACTTGTTTTGTTCCAGAGCATCTGAACAATGACACAGTGAAACTTGGCTCTCCTTACAGTGCTCCATTCAATCTGCAGGCTGAGCACCTAGGGTGGTGCTTTGGCCAAACTACAGGACACTTCCCTTGGATGCCCAGGATTCCTTTTGAAAACTTTCAAAAGGCCCTTTCTGAAACCACAGTGTAAATGTGACTACATTTTCATGTTTCAGAAGGCCAAATACTTATCTTCCTCCAAACACAAATTACTCTAGAGCAGCTCGGCTGTCACAACAGTTGCCTACATCCTCCCTCAGCTGCAGTGGAACAGATGATCCTAAATTAACGTTGCTACAGGAAAAACTATCATCTGTGATTTATATTCTGACTGTACACCAGACTGTCACTAGTATGAGGTCTGCCTTTCCCCACTTTCCAGCAAGACACACTCCAGTTCAAAGCCCCCTTGCTCACACAATGAAG
Source organism: Euphonia xanthogaster (assembly GCA_034509185.1). Classification (NCBI taxonomy): domain Eukaryota; kingdom Metazoa; phylum Chordata; class Aves; order Passeriformes; family Fringillidae; genus Euphonia; species Euphonia xanthogaster. The sequence goes on along the minus strand of JAYDZK010000006.1, from coordinate 30,107,168 downwards.
AACACAGTTCAGACAAGCTGCAAGCCAGCTCTGTCCCCAGTCAGAGCCGGTCACCACAGGGGCACCTTTCTATATACTTACAAAATCTTGCTGAATGTCAGTGAAATCTTTTCCATATTTTTCTAGTGCTTCCTCAAAGAGGTTTGCCTCTGAAGCAGACCACTCCTCCATCTCATCTCTGCACAGGACTGGCCCACCTTGTGGCACAAGTGCAGAGATTGCCTTGGAAATGTCATAGACATTTTTGTGCAAAGTGTCCATAGCATGGAACTAGGGATTGGAAAGGAGAAAGAAATGTAAGGACAAGTATCTGGGGGGAAAAATGTTCAACAGTGAAACAGCAATGACAAATTCTGCACTGAGATGTGAAGGTGTGGTATTCTGTACCTAAGGAAAAGCCAGTAAAAGCTGGTTCCACCCTCACACTGACTGTAGTTATCAGTGTACAAACCTAACATTCACTAATAATGAGGTCTGTGGGGCACAAGCCCTTGTGTATCAATTATTGCTATCAGCTCCTCACCAGCAGCACCACTGCAGCACTGCTGGTGTGAAGATGCACAGGATAGATCCACTCCCCCCAGGACTGAGCTACCATCTCCAGATGGGGCACGGAGACAAGAGGTCCGAGGGCGTTTCCTCACAGACACAGCCATGCATCTTCTTTGTCAAATAATCCACAAAAATTTCATATATGAACAACAAGAGCAGCAACACATGTATACATCCCCCCCCAAAGGGCAGAAACCTCAGCAAAGATTCAAGTTAAGTCACACATCACAGCTGAATAGGAAAAAAGAATGACTCTGAGGGGCAATTACTCCTCAGAAAGCCAAGCTATGGCTGTCTGCAACTTGTGATTTATAAGGGCTGAGAACATGCTGAGAGGGAGGAATTGCTATTAGTAAATGAAAGCTTGGCTTCATTTCCAAGTTTCTGCAGTTTTAATCAGGATGTTATTTGCCTTTCATCATACCAGTTTTGTGTATGTGCATAATTAACCTACACTGTTCTAGACTAGAATTTGTTCTACATACAAGTTTACATGACTCCAGTAACAAAGTGAGGCTTCAATAACAGTTCTCTGGAGACTACAGATATTTTATTCAAATTTTCATTAAACTTTCTGTAGCATAAAAGTTCAAGTTTTTTCCCTTTCCTCGATCTACTCAGCAAGATTTATGATTATGAAATGTTAACAATATCACTACTCCTCAGATACTCTAAACTGAAAGTCATCAAAGAGGAAAGTATCAACTGACATTTCTTATCTGACCACAAGCTTTTCCCCCAGACATCCTTGGTCAATCTCACCCAAGGATGCCCGTGACAGTCTGGTGTTGGGGAAGTGATGAAGAATGGCATTCTGGCATTGTAACATTACAGACAGGCAGACAATAATTTGTGTTCTTCTCAAGAGAGCTACAGAGCCCATGCAAGGGATGAGCTGTCAAGCATGTCATCAGACTATTTTAATAAAACTAAGCAAAAAAAAATTGCCTCATAATATTATCCATGATGGATCATAAGAGGCACGAAGCCAGAAAAAGTTACTTCATCTGTAACTAAAGGATTCCTTTAAAAAAGCAGGGTCTGCTTCACAGCAAGCCACAACTACAATCCATCTGTCCCTTCCTCTTTGCCAACTGTTAATGCTGAGGTGAATATTTTGCATCTCTCACAAACTTAAGGTCCTCTAAAGAAAATCTTACCAGTGTGATGTCCCTGGAGGCTGCTGCAGCACTCATGTGCAAACTTGGCTGTCTGACAGAACTACTGCAATCCAGGGCTCGAGCAAAAGTACCAACAGACCTGAAAAAAAATTAAACACAGCGTTAACTTTGCACGCAAACCCAGCATAAATATAAACACCCAGCCAACACTTTCTGAGATGAGCAGACTCCATTTCCCAGTTACAAGACTGCATGGTTTGGGGCTCATTCTGAGCCAGAGACCATTCTCTCCAAATGTGGTTTGTTATTGCGAGCACTTTACTTAGTTCATATGATCAAAGAGGCTCAGGCATGGCAGAGGAAACAGAGAAAGACTCAGGGGTCACCAACAGGGAGCTTTGAGCTACTCTCTTATCCCTTATCCCCCAACAGACTTGAGCTGCAACAGGAACAGAGCACAAGCAAGATTTATGAATGACAATAGTCTCCTTCACAATGGCAAAGAGCAGTGCTGCACTGTCCAAAAGGTACAGAGACAGATGCCAAGATCTGACACAAAAAATGCAACATTGCAAGCATTTTTCTAAAAGTTTCAGAAAATCTGAAACAATATTATTTTACAACTTAACATTGTATTATATATATATATTTCATAAAGCCTGCATAATACAGCAACTCTCAAATACTTCACAAATCATCATCTCTGCATCTGAGACCACAAGCCTCATGCTCTTCATCTTATTCCTAAGGAAATCAGCTGGAGAAACCTGTAACTAGCATTGGTTCTCAAAACTCCTACTCCCCCGCTTGCTTGCTACACCACATGGGTGCAACCCTTGTGCTGCTGCACAGTGAACTGGAGCTGAACTCCTCTGAGCAACTACAACAACAAAACAGGCGGGTTGGGTTTTCCCCCTCCACTCAGGTCACTTCCCCAAAGCAGCTGAGAGCACAGAGGAACACACTGGTGCCAAGCAGTGCAGGAGTAGGAAAGGTAAATGTTTGAGAAGTAGCTGTCATCAAACATCTAATTTTGGCCGAAATGCAAACAAGCCTCCCCCATCAGTGTCTGTGGTGACTCACACCTCGCCCTCTTCCCAGCCTCCCAGTCACCATCCCCACCCCTGCCCCACAACTCCCCCGTGCCCAGCTTCAGCTGAACTGATACTTCTGATGTGTGAACTAATTATAAACTGGAACGCTTTGCTGATTCTCAACAGAAGCAATTCCTGCACTCATCTTCGCAGTGATTCTCATTTCAGCCTGCACCTTGCAGCAGCAAACCCAGTGGGCAGCACTGACTGCCAGAAAGAGCCACTAAAACCAGCTCTGCCACCAGAAGGTGGAAACGCCCATCACAAAGCAGCTCCACAGTCACCACAAACCAAACCACATCAAAACCCAAGAGGGGGAAGGAGGAAAAAAAAGGCAGACAGAACCAGGATTCATCTATACAAGTACCACCTAAAACACAGAGAATTTGGAGAGTGTTATTGTGTATTTTTCCCCCTAAATTATTCAGTCATCAATTGCTATGAGAGCCTAAAAGTTAATACAGGCTTCAGTTTATAGAAATGGATACCAATGAATTAGTTCAAGAACCTTTTATAAAGGAAGAGCTGATCAACAGAGATTGCTTTGGGCTTAAATAAAAACAACATCAGTAGAGATTTGCAGGGTTTTATTTTACTGTGCCTACCTCTTGGAATCTAGGCATTAGAAAGTATCCTCAGCCCATCATAAGCACTTACCAGAATTCTTAGCAAACCATTAATGGATGTTAAAGTGTCACTGGTTTTGAAAAAAAGCAGTAAATGGACAGAGCAAAGGACTGCCAAGAATTTAATTCACTAAGTCTTCTGCATGCTGACTTAAGTATTCGAAAAACCCCACCAATTACAGGATCATTTTCACATGCAACTTGCTTTGCTTTTATGAAACCAACTTGTAAATCTGAGGAGCTGTTGCTAAAGTCATGCTATTCCCACGAAGGCATGTGAAATGTACTTCATCTTAAAATGGAGCAAGTGAATCAAGCGACCAGAACCAGCACTCATGCTAAGAAAACAAAAAAGAACACAAGAAAAGTGCTTGGAAGAGTTACAAAGACTTATTTCTTCAAAGGAGAGGTGAAATACTCTTACCGTGCTACCACCAGGAACTGGTCTATCTGCTTGTCTACTAGGGGGTTAAAGGCTTCCCAAACTTTTGTTTCAAGTTTTGACTGATCTCTTCCATCATCCTCACCTGGTTGAAAAACAAATCAGAAGTATTTAGTATGGCTCTTTTAAAATATGAGTACTTTCTAGTTTCTTTTTTTGTCTCACAACAATGGCACTGTTAGCCCATCTCAGTCACTCTGCCTGACAGGCCACTGTGAAAATTTCACTCACTTATTTGTACGTGACCATTTCAGCTTGGCAGACACAGCAACACAGCTCACCCAAATCAGATTTTCACCAACTGGAGTCAGAGAATATGTCACAGGAAACAGAGTGCATCCTTCTCCAAACTAGACAGTTTCTTTCCCCAGCTCGTCTGTCTTCCTCCTCTATCTTGCAGCAGTTCCAGGAAAACAGACACACTCCAAGCTGCTCTGAGCAGGCAAAGAGTAGCTGGTTCAACCCATCTCAACTGCTTTCTAGGGGGGAAACCATGGCATCAGATACTCATCATTTTCCTGAGTCTAAACAAGCCAGAATACCCTGGTAAAACACAGGAGCTACTGAGACTTTTTTCTTTCTGCTTCCTTTGAAACATCTGGCAATTATCCTTCTCTGAAGCCCCATGTTGGCCCACTGAGGGAACAGGATGCCTTTCAGATTAGTTCATCCTCACTCAGGAGACTTGCCCAGCTGTTGAATAAATACTGGTTCCATAGACAAATTAAACAAGAATCCTGACCCTTTTTTTCACCTGTCTTAACATGAGACTAACAGTGTCAGGAGAGTTTCTAAGCAAAGACAGAAGCATCTCATTGCTTCCACATCCTGGCACATCCAGACTGGATGTGATCTTCCCAACACAGGTCACAACCCTCTCTCTCCTAGGAGAAGCTTATGGATAGACCTTTCCCTCTGCATTACACAGGGCTCAGGAAATAACAGTTAGATGCCAACACTCCTCATCTCTCCCAGTTTTTCCACCACTTTTGGATCTGTAGGATAGTGCAGAGGCAAATCTAAAGCTAGTTCCTATCTGATAAATATTCCTGGTTCCTGCTACTGCTCCCTCATCCTCAGGCCAGCATCCTCATGGTCCCACTGCTCCATGACAGTGGGCACAGGCTGAAGTCTCAATGCCTGCTCCAGCCAGCAAATTGCTCCTGCCTGTTCTGCAGGTGAGAAGTCTAGGCTGGCAGCCAACACTAGGATGGGGAGAGGGCTCCAGGGAAAAGGCACCCAGCAGTAATGGGCAAATTGATGAGGGCAGACAGCATTTAATTGGCAGCAATTTGGGAGGGGCTCTTATAGGGAAGTGAGGCTTGATTAAAAACACAAAAGGCTTTACAGATGTGATGGAAATTTGTGTTTCCCATGGAAATTCTGAAATCTCTTAATAAAAAGAGTGCAAGCTCTGAGAGAGCCCATTAATTCAATTTATTTCGACAACTTTTATGATTTGGACGAATGCCCATTTAAAGACCCATTTGCAAGAGAACTAATTGCCTTCAGTGGGCAACAGCCTCCACAAACCCAGCCACTGCTGCACACATGGCCTGGCAGTGCAAACCATCTCCCACACCTAGGCAGGCCTCACACAGAGAAGTGGCCACATTCAACACGAACTCTTGATAATTTAAATAAATTACAGAAATTACCCTCTTTTAGTAAGTCTGTTATATCTGCCTGGTATCTGTTTCCAACTCGAATCTCTCCTTTATCAGCAAGCAGGGTCTTTTGTTGAGGATCATACACTAGTGAATAAAAGAAGAAATCCTAAAAATAAAACAAGAGCAAAAAGGTAAACAGTGTTATTAGCTTTTACTTTCAGCTTTGTGACCATAGTACCAAGTTTTTACAGTTTAAGTGTGGTTTCATTACCTATATATAGATTTTTAAATTGGGTGAACAAAAAGTAAATGAACCACCAGTTTAAAAACTCCATTTAAGTGCTGCTACTTTCTTCTATATTGCAAGTGCTAGCTCTCAACAGCAGCCTCTCTCAACATACAGCCTCTCGAATTAAAGTGAACAAAGCTCCTCTTGCACAGGCAAGGCTCAGAAGGGCCAGGAAACTGCCACATCCCATGCAATTCCCATATTCCAAACCAGGAGGATTAGACATCAGTGACCTATCCACACAGAAATACCAGCACAAATTGAAGGATAACTCCAGAATGTCACAGCCAGACTAATGCAACCCCATAGAGGTGTGAAGCCCCAGACAAACCCTCGGGCCTCTGCTGGGCTTGCTCCAATCAGTCAATGTCTCTCATGCTGCAAGGCCCAAAGCTGGACAAAAACCTACACAAGCAGTCTCACAAGGGATGAAGGGAGGGGATGATCCCCTTGCCTCCATCTGCTGGCTGCACTCCTGCTAATGCAGACCAGGATGTACTCAGCTTTCCCCGGCACAGGGATGTGCTGCTGACCAACTTCTTGCCTGCTACCATCTAAGCTTAAAGAACCCTGTTTCTTTCTGCTTGTTATTAGGAGAGGGGCAGCACAGCAGATTTGGCAGCAGCAGTAATTAGCTGCAGGTGGCAATCCACTAATTTGTTGCTTTTGTTCAAGTAGATGTGGAAAAGGCTAAAATAGCTGCTTGGCTTCCGCTACCTTGGTGTGTAAAATTAAAGCAAGAAGGCATTCCAGAATGAGAATGTTCTGCCAGGGCAGAGAAAGGAAACAGCCAAAATTTTTAACTACCTAAAACTGTACAGTTTAAGTAATTAAACTTTTCTGCATGGATAAGTACTCAGCTATAGCTCTTGACCAGGTATGCTCCATCGAAGTATAGCATGCAGCTCTGGGCAGGAATAAAGCTCTGGTAGGACATGGAACAACAGACCTTTTGTAACCTCTGTCCACAGCAACGTGTTCACCAGGAAGGAGAATTGTCCCAACAGAAACAGGATGTGCAGTGTGCCAGTTTCCACATCTCAGGTTTCTGGCTTATTTTTTCACTCCCCTTATTTCTCTGGCACTAGCAGGCACCCTGTTTAAATACATCTCATTTCATGCTCACCTCATTTTTCCCTTTCCCTATATCTGTATGTGTCAACAGCATGCAACAAAAATTAGGACAAAACCAGCATGAGTTTCAAGCCCTGTTCAGCTTTATGAAGAGGTGGCAAAGAAAAAGAGAGTCTCCCAATCTGTCATGCAAAGCCCCAGAAAAAGAAGAATTGCTGCAAGTTTCCACAGTAACATGGCAAAAATTCTGGAAGACAACTGAACTTCAACTGGAAAGGCTGTCTGTAGTTGGGTTTAGGGTCAGAGGATTTGATTGCATCCTAAGCAAATGATACTTTTGAAAAAACTCCTACTCCCACAGACACCAGGGTCAAGTTACATCAACCTACAGGCAGAAGGCAGCTCCAGAGCACATGAAAACTCATTTATACCACATCTATGTAAAGAAATCTGGGTCTCCTGCTCCCTGACATACTCCAAGCTCAAGATGCTGCAATATTTTGAGAATGTATCACTGTGGAAATAAAACGTAGGGAAAGCTTTTGTCTCACAGGCTTCCAGGTTATAAATACAGTGTTTAATTTGTTCCAGCTCCAAAATACCTGACTGCAGGACAAAGTATATGCAGTGCAACATTAATGCTTTGCAGGCACGTTGCCCAGCAAATATGCAACACACTGCAGTGTAACAACACAGTGAGCCCCAAAGAAGACCAATTCCACAGGCAATTTCTTTAGTCTTTTTCGGCCAAGGAAAGTCATACATTGTGGAGGAGGTTTCTCCCATGGTATTTGATTGTTAGATGCCCTATTGCTTTTCTTTTATTGGTTATCACTATAAATTTTTTCCACAAAATCTCTATTAGTTTCAGGTCATCCATTTATGTCTTGTCCAGCTCTGTCTCAAATCAATCAGGTTGAACAAAAGAATGAAAATCCTCTGGTCTCTTCTCCCCATCCAGAGCCTCCTCAACAGAGGAGAGATGGAAGTCTGGGGGCCCAAGTGTGAATTCTACAGACTGCAAACCCTCGAGGTAATTCAACACCACTGCCATCTTCCCTCACAGACACGAGATTCATTCTTGCAGCCTGAGTGGGACTGCTGAAAACATTAATACACATCAGCTTAGTGCCAATGCAAACTGAGAAACAAACCAGATCCTTGTGTACTCTAAAGCATGCGTGAACTCCTCACCACCACTATGTGATGAGAACAATTTTCACGAGGGTTTCACAAGAGTGATGGTCACAACAAAATAACACTGCTCTTCAAAATCCTCCACACTCAATTGTGCATGCTGGGTTTGCAGCAGTCAAAAAAGAGAAGGGTTTTCTCTTTTCATCTCAGATCCCAGAAAACGCCCAACACATTCACAAAAAAATTAACATGACCTGCCAAGAGTTAAAATTGAATCATGACTTTCTGCTTCTCTCAACTGCTAGAGACATATCTGCTAAGAGCTCCCGTACCCAAGCCCCTAAGCTACCCAGAGCTATAGTCAGGAACCAAAGTCACCAAGTAACTGGAGAAAGAAAAGTCAAAGTACACCACAGAAATAATGGTTACTTCATTGCAGCTTGCAAACTTGCTTTCATGTATTTGATATATTTTAACTAGAGAACATTTTATTTTTAGGGGGCTACCAAAAGGAACAGATATGCCAGACATCTGCTCAGCAGGCAAATTCACACAACCCTCTGGATACAGCCAGGCAGAGCAGTAAAACAGACGTACATTCAAAACAGTTTCCTGCAGAATAGGGAAATCTAGTGCCTTTGCCATAACTGGCTATGATCTCCATGGGAATTAGGTGTCCATAGAAAATTCAGGTTTTCCAGTTGCTTTTTATTTCCCTCTCTTTCCTGCTATGCTTCACTCCTGCTACAAACCCAATTTTACAGGCAGAGTGAAAGAGTCAGTGCTGGTCCCCTTCAGCCTGCCTTCCAAACGTGCAAGGCAATCTTCCTGAGGAAGATGACAGAGAGAGGGGTGGAGGAGGAGAATAGAGATAGCAAAAATGTAATTTTGCTTTGCTTACTACCTCCCTAAAAATTCTGTCTGGATGTTTAACCTGCTTCAAGGCAGACAGCCTTGGGCTGAAAGCCTACTTTTACTGGTTGTAACATTTAGGAAATCAAATACAAGGTTCCCTAGAACTGCTGAGGCTTTACTGACAGAAGCCATGCTAGGAAAAAAGGAACTACCCTGAAACATTTTGAAAGCAAAGGTTGGATTAAGAACGGGAGGCATGGGGAAAGAAGAATCAGTTCAAAACAATACCATCCAGTGTTAGGAACCCACTGGGCAACAACTATCTCCTTTTCTTCATCTCTTTACTCTCCACCCAAGTATATTTGTGTTCCTGAGCTTTTAATTTCTTTACCATCTGTCCAAGTTAGTCTGCACCACAGCAAAATGCCATGCTAAGTAACAGGACACATTCAGGGAACCCTCTCATTCTGTGAAATGTCTAAGTGCCTGCTCAGTTCTAAAAATAACCCACATCACTCATCTTGCATTTTTAAAGTTCAAAAGGATGGGAAAAAATTATCTTTCTGTGCATACATCTGCAACTGAGCATTGCATGGCCAGAGGAAAGCACCTCCCTTCAGTCTCTGCACACCTACCTGTAACACCAGTGATAATAAAAACATGCTGGGAGCAACTGAGAACAAACACAACTTAAGAGCTGGGTACTAAAAAATCTGAAATAATTTCAGTTTGATTAACTTGTGCTTGCAAACTGGCATATCCTGGGCTGCTAGCTGGCTACAAGCACTGCTGACTACCACGTCCCTTGTTTGATGCTCTGCCATTTGGCAGCCTTCAGCAGAGCAGACATTTTTTGGTTTCACATTCCAAAGAGAAACTCAACTATTTAATCCCTGCGCCTTGTTTAAAATTCTCTTAAACTAAAGTATCAGATTAAAACTAATCTTATGCTTAAATAAATACTGAAGAAAGTTACAAAAGCAGTTAAAAAGAAAGCCCAGCTATGAGAGAGACTGCAGTATGCTCCTTGCAAAAAATGGCCTCTTTTCTCCTTTCTTAAAGGCCACTAACGGCCATCACCCTACTGTTTTTAAATACAAGATTTCCTCTCTTGTATAACATTCCAATGTTTTCAAATGCAAATTATTTGCTTGCAGATGTGTTCAAATAATAATATCCCGAAGTTCTTTGCTAATCTCCACAGTAAATCTCTCACAGATTGTCAGACTCCAGGACTGTCTAACCCAGCTGGCAGCCAGAGGTCTAGCCACAATTAAAGGTATAGAAATAACAACTTTTAAAAAATACAATGGTAATAATTTAAAATCACAAAATACCTGAAAAAGTAAAGCCCAATATTTATATTCTGAATGGTGTTGAACTGTGCAAGACAATTCAGTTTCAAGTTTTGGTCTGAGATACCTTTAAAGAGAGACTGGGTACATTTCTGTCAGATGTCACCTGACAAGCAGGTTTCCAAGGATTTAAGTGTCAGTGGTGGTCTATGAAGGAGTCCAGATAAGTATTTCGACCAGTGAACTCAAAGAACAGAGAACTAAGCTCCTCAAAAATCTGAGGCAAGATCAAGCTTAAAGCATATTAACATAAATCTGTATGATTTCAGGATAAAGCAAATATAGAGAAGCACAGCTTGCTCTCTCCTCTACAGTTACAGCATCTCCCAGGGCATCAGCCTCCAGGTTGGAACACTCAGCCCTGCCACACTGATGAGCAAGATGGGTTCTCTTTACAGAAGGAGAGGCAGCTCACTGTCACACAGGGATGTAAACACAAGGTCTGGCCCCCAGACCCACAAAGTTTTATGCAGAACGAAGATTGTACAGAGCCTAAAATTTCCCATTGTCAACACCCAGAACATGCAGAAATGAATGAACTCTTTTTAGAAGACTTACAAACAGGCACCAAACCTAAATTGTGCCAGAATAAACTGTTCAAGCTTTACAATGCACAAAATGGTTCCTACCTCCCGTTCCAGATACGATTTAAGGGATTCAGTCTCATTTAACAGAGTAACGCTGCATTTGCCTCTGAAAAAAGAGAAACACGTTTCACGAAAAAATCCATCTTAAATGCTCGTGTGATTCACAAGATGGTATCACTGATGTACACAGAACTTGATCTTACATTGAAGAGCACTTGAAAAATAAGTGTTGTGCGATTTTTTAATAAAATGGCAGAAAACAGTCATTACCTAATGTGTGTGGCTGGCAGAGATTCCAGCTGTCGTGAGAGAAACAACTCACGATGTCGTAGCTGATGCTTCTGTTTCTCTGGTAAATCAACCATTTCTGGATTTTCCATCTCTTCTTCCATTTCTCCTAGTCATAAAGAGACAAAATTGATCAAGAACAAGACAAGGATTGACTGAGCAAGTCAGAATGACCTGCTTCAAAACCTCTGCTAAATAACAAACTTTAATCAGATTCGATGTAACATTTTGGCCAACTGAACAATTACATGATTAGTACAAACTTGTGAAATTATGCCTGTGAAGAATTTTATTCATTCGCCACCACCATCAAATCACCCCAGGCATACACAGGTCACACCAAGCTGAAAGGCACACAAATCTGTGTTCTGGAGAGAGAGAGAGAGCTGCTTTTGGAGACCATCAGTGCATCAGATTCATCTGGTAGAAGCTGACACATGATGAGTGAGGCAAAGTGATGTCTTTCCTCTTTGCCAGGCACAAGTTATCATAAACCCTACTCCTCTTTCAGGACATCACACTGTCCCATGCCAGCTTTAACAGCTTCTGCAGGAAATGCCCACTGGAAGGGGCAGTTTATTTAATTTGTACTCTCCTCACCACAGCCACAGGGTTAATTGGAATGTAACCAAGTGCCTGAGGCCACTCCTGCCACCCTCCTTATCCAACCCACACCACACACACCCAACTGCAGCACTGCTGCATTGCAGCAGCCAGGATCCACCAGCTCAGCCTTGGAGCTATCCAATCTCCATCCAGCCAATTCTCAAACATACACCCAAGCAAAAACATTAAATCCTGCCCACACTGACATGCAACTGATCCCAAACATCTTCGAGCATCTTTCTTTTAGGAAATAAATGATATGTTTTGTGTTTGTTAAGAAGTATCCTGCCACTTATGCCAGCTAAAGCTGTAAAGGGCAATATACCCAAAGAAAAAAACTCCAAAGATCCTCCATGACAAATGACTGAGGAAGAAGAGATCAGACTTTTCCCTTCTGTAAGAAATTATTGCAGTTACTTGTATTTTGTAAAACCACAGGCAAAGTTTCCCAGACTGTAGTAGAATGAGCTGTAAAGCCTCATGCATGAATTGTAAAACTCTTAATTTTACAGCAGCATTACTCTCAAAGAGCAGACTTATGCCTCCAGCTTAATTCAACAGTTGTTGCCAAAAAACATTTCTAATGAGAAACACATACAGACACAGTTATGATTTATACACCCTTAAGATTTGTTAACTAAAATCTCCATAGTTATCCCAAAATAATGCAAACAAAGATCTCCATTCTATAAAACACTAAAATTGCATTTCGTTTTAAACAGGCTGCCATTACACCAAAGGTGGTGACAAAAAATTATGTACCCTTCAGCTTGCCCACAATTGATCACCATTTTACTGCCCTGAAAAAAAGACCTGCAGTTCATTTGCTCGTCAGGTAGGCTGCTCCAGCAAGGAAGGAAAAAAAGAGCAGCATAATTAAACCAGACTTCAACACACAATAGCTGCTACACCACATGAACTGGTAACCATACAGCAGCATGTACTTAGGTTTTAATATTTTCCTGGGAACTAGAACACCAAATTTACATTTGTTGCATACTCTCATGGGTCTGCAATTTATTTACCGAAGTGGATTCTGTTTTAGTTGAAAATTAATATTGTGACTGCTATCCTACTCTGTAAATATACCAGCAGCAATCCATGAACAATCCAGCAAGTTCCAAGCTCATTTGCCTGAAAACTGAAGGCTGTACAAAGGAAAAGGGAATTCATGCCTGTACTTACAGCAGCTTTTGGAAATTACAGTAGTGAACTGTATATGCAGGGAAAATACTACGAGGAGCAACCTAAAGTAGTTTGTATCTTCAGTATATATGACAGCCTACAGCTTTTAGAAATTACATTTTTCTAAAAAGTATGTCAACCCCTTTGTGCCAATGAAATCTACAGACAAAAGGAAAGCACCCAGCACAACCAAACTAATCCCAGGGACTGCATCCCTTCAGGTAGGCTCGCCTTCCAAGTAGTATTTTATTTATGTGTCTTGCTTTTGCAATAAAATACAGAAGGTGGAGAGCACATATGTTCTTATGGCAGCTCTGCTATGAAGAGCCTCTCAAAACCAAAAAGCACAATACATCTCCTTTCAAAAACAGACAGACATTTCTACAGGTAACAAACAATTCCCTCAAACACAGCAGTAAAACTGTCATAGCACCCCCAGACAGAGGCAGGAACATTCCAAGAAATAACGAACAAACAAATCCATATGAACATTGTCCCTCCTTTTTCACAGCCATGATTTAACCCTGAGAAAAACAGACCTGACCAATGTACTGACAACCAAGGGATGGAGGAGAGAAGGACTGGATGTGGGACAGGAACCTCTCCCTCACTAAGGTCAGGCAAAAACTGCTGGACAAAAAGCACCCAGCAACACCTCACACCCCACCGACACCTCACCCAGACAGCTCAGGCTGAGTCAGACCATGAAGCACAACAGGGGCTGTCCCAGCTCCAGGACAAGTCTGACATATCTGCATCTCACCTTCCCACAGCTCACCCACTCACACCAACTGGAGCAAACACCACCATCAAGAATGGTGGCATCCAAGAAAAAAACTTTAAAAAAATAGAAACACGTATTTATAAAATATCCAAGAAATCTTTTCAGAAAGATGTGCCTGCATTCTTTACAGTACTGTGAAGTAAGTGGTATGGGAATACAGGAGGTGCAGTACATTGGGACTTCAGTGCTCTCATAAAGCCTTACTTCAAATCAATCTTTCTGCTTGATAGATGTGCCTGTGCAGATTTGAAACTAAACATTTAATCTTAATACAAACAGTAATATATCAGCTATGCAGCAGTAGCCAGTGGAATGCTGCAAGAAGTGTATTAGATTAAGTATTATTTGATATTTAATGGCAGAATCATTAATAGCACATTAACAAAGCCTGAAGATGACTTATATTAGGAACAACAGATAGGCAGATTAGGCACAAACAGCAAGACTTGTGTGAAAGCTAACATATATGGGGAAAATAATTAGAAAGAGCAAACTTTGAGTTGGCAGGAGATCG
>JAYDZK010000006.1:30072141-30092949 GCA_034509185.1 Euphonia xanthogaster | reverse complement strand
ACGCTCTTCCGATCTAGGAGAAACCCAAGAGGCAGTAATTGTAATTTAAAATGACTGGGTGTGTGAGATGTGAAATTAAACATCAATATTTGCTAGACACGAGAAAGAATAGCAATTTGCTACAGATCAGATTGGGCTCTCCAGAGCATCAAAAGCAGAAAGCAGCAGCCCTTTCTCTGCATTATGGGTGTCATACAAGTAGCTACATGACAGAATTCAGAAATGCACAAAGGAAAACAAGACACAGAAATCAGGTTTAGAGAGCAGCCAAGGTTTACCAACTTGGGAAACAATCTGCAGTAACAGGAGAATTAGTTAGCATGGTTAAAACTAACAAACTAATGTAAAGAATAAAGAAAAAAAGTGGGGCCAAATCATTGGGAAACACAGTAAAACCAGTGCTACTGACCTGCACAACAGCTCCTTCAACAGCAAAGGAAGCTGCAACTCTGGCTGCTTTAACAGCTTAACCAAGGACCTTGGAGGAACATTCTAGAAATGTTGCATTTTAATAAATTAAAATACAACACCAGGTTCCTTCTTCCAGGTTCAGTTTCAAATGGTTTTTATGAAGCTGTATGTAGCCTTATTCCTTTTTTCTCTACCAAAAATCAGATATTGACTCATAGCAGTACAAAACATGGAGAAAGTTTTAACAGGCAGGAGTCCTCATACCTTAACACTCGAGAAGGAGTTTGGCACATAATCAGTGTGGATCCCCTGCCATGAACCTCTGGTGGTCACCTCTTGCAGCATGGCCACTATGTCAGGGAGCAAACAGACACTATTTTGGACACCTATATCCTCCCTCTCTGCACCACTGCCAAAGAGAAAAAAGACACTTCCCTCCTCTCAGCAGCAACGGAGTCAAGGTGCCATTAGTGGATTTATGAACTGGACTCCTCTTAAATCTGTGTGTGGGGCTGGGAGAAAATAGAGAAGGGGAATAAAATGGAAGAAGTAAAAAGAGCTAATTCATGAAGCTATCCTCACACTTCATTTAGATTGGTGTTATTTAAAATGTAAAAAAACAATTCTCAATTAATTCCCTACCTGTTTAGGCACAGAGGTAACATGCAAACATCTATTTTCAGAAGCTTTGGTACTTCCAAAACCAAGCTGCCATGTGTGCCAGAGAGCACCTGCTGAAAACCAACCATAAATCTGCCAATCCAGACACTGCCATGTCAGTTCCCCAACCACTGCCAACTAGTCAGTCACGGCTGCAAATATTTAAATAATTATGAAAAACTGTGTAAGACATTATATAAAGAAAATACATAGTGACAGCATCCAACAAGAGGTTGAGGAGTGAAGTACCTTTCCCATTTCTCTTCCATCAAGTCCTGTCTGCAATCTTGTTTTCAAAGTTTCTCGGCAAGAACTTAAAAGAGTGTCTTACTGGTGAAGCAAGTTCATTTCAGAAGCAGTTGGAGAAACTCCCTACAATAATCTCTGAGGTGATTAAAGAGGCTTATGAATAAAAAGCACTAACAACGCATGGGAGACATCATAAGGCTGAAAGATTTATAGGACAGTCCAGACAAGCTTTACATCATATGATAAAAATAGTAAGATCATAGATTAAATCCAAGAATCAGGTTACATACATCAGGTACCAATTTATAGTCACCAACTACAGAATAAGGCTCTTCCAACACACTTCTCTGTATACAGACTTATGAGAACAGACAACATTTCAGACTTGCCTGTTCAAAATATCTGATGGATCATCCAAGCTAGTGGCCTTTTATTTATTTTTTTTTTAACTTCAAAACATTAATTTCACAATTACATCTTTTTCCTTCCTTTACTGGAAGAGTAAAAAAAATAACAAATTATCCATACAATTTTTCCATTCATGCCCTGGCTGTATCTCCCCATTGCTTTGCTCTCTCACTGCACTGATCTCAACAGTAGGTCTAAAATAAAGGCATCTTAAACAGAAGACTGTGTGAATCCAGAAATGTCTGCAGTCAGAAGGCTCCATTAATCAGCTGAACAAAGGCAGTTAAAAGATCAGTGATGCAGACACGTACATCCACTGCAAATGCATCAAAATGAGGCAACAGGAGACTTTATGGAAATGAACTCAAAGTCACTGACAGTGTGCAATATCTGTACTAGAATCTTAACATCTATAAAATTTAATTTCATTATATCATGCAGGATTGTTGATTTTTTTTTTCAGAGTAAAGAACTAATGGCTGTCCAAAAAGCTTAATTTTGCTCTCTCTTCTCCCTTCTTATGAACAACAGAAAGCACAGAGCAGCACATCTACCTAAATAAATGGAAGTCATTCAGTAGCATTTTTATTCTGTACCAGAAAGAAAGATACTGGAGAAAATGTTAGTTACTAATGAAATTTACTCTAAGAGGCAGGCTCAGTTGTCTCTCGTTGCTCTATTAATATGATTTTGCTACAGAAGAATTTTCCCATCTTTCAAACAACACATATGAACAATGAATTATTTGTTTACATTAAAAAAAACACTTAGATTTCTCATCACAGAGAGAAATCAGCATTTACAGGGTCAAAGAGCATTTATGTAGGTTCAAATTATTTTTCATTTTCAGTCTCAGATATGTGTTTCTGTGAACCCTTCCCACCTGCTTCCTTTACTGAACCTAGTGAAGTGAGACACGGATGAAGGAATCAATAGCCACGTTGTTTATGGTGAAGCTCCTATTGAGCTCAGGATCCTCAGATAAAATGAATGCTGCTGCACTGAAGAGAGCTCAAAAAAGCTTTGCCTGCCATCACGATTCTGTGACACAGCAAACTCTCCCTCAACACCACAACCTCTTTCCAAGGTATGGCTGCAATGAAGGGATTATTTGGACAGACTACAACAGAAAATACTCAAATTTATCAGTGAGGGACGTGTTCTGCTGCATCTTTTCCTCAATGGCATTAAAGCAGTGAGAACACAGCAAGCCATTATATTCCTTGCTAAAACTGAATATCTGATTGAATCAATTCCCAGATCACTCTATTGATACACACACCAAGAAGCACATTAAAAGACAGTGATGCTTGCCAGCTAAATCACAGTTCTGACATGCCCATATCTGATTGCTTCCCTCTCATTTATAGATGTGCCCTGAATTACCAGGATTCATAAGGCTGTCCATGCTTTTTGCTAAATTTTAAGCAATCTGAACAGCTACACCTCACACAGTTCGTTGTTTACAAGAGAAAAACAGTTTAGTTACTCCACTTTCTTCCCAACAAAAAGGCTCTAAGTATTCCAAATAGTGATAGGAGAGTCTCAGATTCTCTGTTTTCAAAGTCATTTATTGAGCATGTTCAGACAAAAGCTGTGTCACTGCAAGAAATATTATTAATATTGAAATTCAAAGAGAAATCCTGTTAGTCAGGTTTCAAGCTGGCCATGTTTCAAGTTGCTTTCCCATAATCAGTCTACTTGATTCCCTCAAATAATGTTTGAGGGGTTTTTTAATATACAAACCAAACAATTAATGAGAAGTTATATTAAGAGGGAGAATACGTTCTCTCACCCCAAAAATTAAAAAATTCATTTCTGTGGAGCAAATAAGATGTCATTACTCAGCCCTAACTGAAACCATCTGTCTTGTCCCCACCAAAATCCAACCATACACAGGCAAGGTACTGAAAGGTTTAAGGAAAGGGGTAAACAAAATAAAACAAAAAAAAGAGTCAGGTAGAAAGAGAAAAGTCAGGCAAACAAGTAATGCAAATTGCTAAAGATAACTACAGAAAAAAATACATTTAAGATCCTGATACTTGAAGTATCAAAGGTGTCCCCAAGTCTGACAATTCTGTGCAGAAGCAATGTCATTTGAACACAAAGCAGCTTACTTGCATGTTTGTCTGCCAGGACAATGAGCGTGCTTGAGATGTCTCTCCTCCTGTAGAAGCACACCACCTTTGCTTCCACGTTTCCATTGGCAGTCTGAAACAGGGAACACAAGAAAAAACTGACCCCTGCCCAAGAGCAGAACTGCACACTCTGAACTTGATAAATTATCAGGAATTTTGCACAAGAGCTACACAGTGTCCTGCTTTTAGCACCTCCAGCTGCACACATTACCTCACACACAAACTCCTGCATGATCCATTCCAGGGGAGGGAAATTCCAGGCAGTTTGGCTCTGCCCTCCTAATGGTTCCTGAGGAATCACCACTTTTAAGTTACAGATGTTTCATGTGCAGAAAACCACGCTTACCTGCCATTGCAACCTATTAACAAGCCACTTTGCTACTTTTGAGGTTATGCCTATATTAAATAGCACTCAAATGAATCTTCAAAAACCTAATTTTAAAAAATGGTGAAAAATAACAGAATTCAGATCTAGGCTGTTCTCCAAAACTCTACAGGGCAGTAGAAAGGCAAGAAAGAACCCAGCCATTGTTACTTTTGCAAAAGAAACGACATGAGCTTCTCTGACAGCACTGGTGAGCTAAATAATCACCAACACACAAAAAAATCATTAAAGGAGATGCAAAGAAGCTGCACCAGACAACAAACTCTATTTCAGGGACAACATACAAAAAAAGTCAGAATTTTTGAAAGATTATTTACTTAAAACTCTGAAAATGAGATAGGTGATCAAATGTAAGATGGCACCTGTCAAACAGTGCAAGTGGCTTTTTACAAACTCTAGGGGAAATAAACCTAGTGGTCTGTAACAGCTCCAGCAATTTACTATCTCTAAAATAAATCAAATAATACAAAAGTAACTCAAGAATAGGAGCCTACTACTGAAGACTCTTTGAAACCATAATGAAGGCACAGTTCCCCAAAGCAGAAGACAAAAATTCACTGCTAGGAAAGTCTCCAAAAAAGGGTAGTAAAAACAGCAATGTGTCCACAAAGAAAACAAAATAAAAATTTATGTACATGCTCATTTCTAAGATGTGAATGGAGGAAAAGTTTCAACTTTTCTAATACTAGTTTTCCTAAGACAAACCTAAAAAAAACCCCCCACAGACACCACATACATGCACAGATATTTCCTTTACGGACCAAAAGTTTTCGCTAATTTCTCAGAATTTCTACCTTCTTCTGGTAAATAATTCACAACTTTTAAATTTTGAGAACCTAAAATACAAAGGCAGGAATCCTCTTGTTCAAACACAGACAGCTTCCATGTAAATTGATCTGCTTTATTTAATTGCCAGAATTTCACTTACATTCAGTTCAAAATAAATGAGCTAGGATTCATTTCAACCTGAAACACACTTTTTTAAAGTGTAGGTCAGAGAAATCACAGTTCAAGCAAGAGTTGCACCAAGATGGGGGATCTACGTTGAAAGTTCCTCTTTTTTTAAAGGTGGGGGGAAGAAGGAAACTGAAGAGTAAGAGGGGAAACCACTTTACAGAAAAGTGATCAACAAACCTGCACCCTATAATGGACTGGAATACAGACAGTGATACTTCATGGATAAGGATCCACTGGGAACATTTTAAGAACTCACTCCTGTTTCTTTAAGGCAAAAGAGACTTAAAGGTATTTCTGTAAAAGACTTCCATGGGGTTACCAAGGATGTCCTAGCACTCAGATTTGTATTGGTCTTGAAACTGATACAGCTTCTTTTCTGAGTAACTGTTGGAGAACACTTTTCCATGACTGGTGGCTGAAGAATAGCTGACACCAGTCAGTTATGTACACCCACATCCAAACCAGCAATGTGACATTCCTTCTGCAAGGGCTGCCCTAAAGTCAGTGTTAAACCTGAACCCATGGTGTGTTTAGGATACAGCCAGTGCCTTCAGAACCCTCTTCCCCCCTCAGTCAGGTCAATCTTCAGCTGCCTTCCCACACAGAAGCCATCATGCTTCCCTGTTCAATGCATTGAAAGGGAATTTGGCAGATCAAGTTCACTGGCCCAAAAGGACAACCAGCAAAGACAAAGTCTGAGCAAGCAGATCACAGTTGCAACCTTTCTCCTGAGCAAGAGTTTCCTACAGGAAAAACCAAATTAAAGCTCTCCATAGGCAAACTCTTGTATTTTCTTCATATCCCATGATGCTGGCATCGAAGTGAAGAACTGCAGAAACCTGCCCTAAAGGTGGGCATCATCACCTTGAGAATGACATGCCATTGATACTCAGCTTTTTCATACCAAAGGAGAACAAAAGGTCTTAAAGGATTCCAGAAAATTATAAGAGAACAAATGTATTTTTAAGCTTCTAATTACCAGAGAACTGCTCAAGAGTTGTTTTGATTTTAATCAAATCAAGCAGATCATACATTCAATTAACTTCAAAGACTTGATGGAAAAAAATGTTTACCTTATTGAGCTCTTCTATTCTTCTTATCAAATAGGGGTTACTTGAAGAATTTTCGAAGTAGACATAATCTAACAAAAAGAAAAAAGACTCTTTAAAATATGAACTGCTAAAAATCAAATCAAAACCTTTATGAGCCTGGAAAGCAAAGTACATGATCTTTCACCGCTCTCTGATCAGATTATTTGCACTTAGACCACACTGTTGGCTTTACTTGCTTCCTGTTCTTATCAAAATCCTGCCACTTCTCACCAGCAATATGTGATCCCTCTCTTCCCCTCCAGTTTACAAGTATGGCTCATTTACTTCAAACACAAATAGTTTCTCTCTCTCATCTTTTTCTCTACTTCTTGATCTTTTACACTTATGTGATCCTAGAATGCCCTCAACAAAATTCCATATCACTGTCCATACTTATCAGCAATACTTGTATTCTGAAGTGGGATAAACATCTAAAGTTATAGGAAAAAAACAAGTTTTTACCAAAGGTACTGCCTTAAAAAAAAAAACAAAAAAAGACAAAAATGAAAAACAAAAACCCACCAAAAACATCACAGAAACATGCATGAGTGCCATATAAATTATTTGGTATTAGGGAACTCCAAGCTTCAGCCCTGTAAGAAAACAGATGCTCATGAGCTCTGAATGGACGGGCCTGTCTTTCCCAGTACTCTAGAAGCCAAACCCTAAGCCTGAACCGAGACAAAGAGGGACTGAATCCACCTCCCGCTGACAAGGTGCTGACCTCGCACGCAGATCTGACAACAATTCCTTCCAGGACTATCTAAGACGATTTCCCTCCAGATTTCCCAGCTCGTTTGTGTTTGGAGGAAAACACCCGTAGCCCCCGGGCACGCCTCCGGTGATCTTTTGCAATGCCTGCATTAGCATGATGCTCGGGATGATCGGGTGCTCAGCGGCGCTCGCTTCCTGTAAACAGGGACAGCTCCTGAGGGTGACCCTCAATCCCCCTGAAATCCTTGTTGAAAGGGCTCTGGAAAGCACAGATACTGCCCCCTCCTCCCCAGCCCAGAGGAAGGAGAACATCCCCCAAAGGCCTCTGCTCCTGGAAAAACCTGCACCAGGAGAGTTAAGGGGGCCCTTTTATCTCTGGGCTGCCCAGAGAGACATCAGGGCATTTATCCATCACGGCCCTTCCACCTGCCCCTGTAACACCACTCGAGCTGCAGACACACCTTTTTTCAGACTGTTGCTTACAGCCCGCTATCCATAGGTCTCCCTGGATTTACAGACCCACCTACTTGCTGCGTGGGACACCAGAGCACAGCACTGACCACCAGGCAAGTGACCCCAAGGAAGCTGCTCTTGCACTACCTGCAAAAACCCCAAGTGCCCTCCTGCCCCTTCAGCAGGGCTGGCTGCCTTAGGAGCGATTCACCAACCAGGAAGCCCAGGAGTTACAATCCCAAGAGCAACAATTCTTAACAAACCTATTTTCCAAGCTCTTGTCTTGTCAAAAAGTGTGTTGCTGTCAAGACACCTTGAGAGTGAAGTCCCAGCCTGGTCTTGGTTGGAGTGACAAGTGAAGAGTTTCAGTGGTTACGCTCAGCACGAGTCTTGGGTTAGCGAGCCACAGAGTGTAACCAGGGCTCACAAGCACTGAAATAGCACACTCTGTTTTTGATATTTTTGTGCATTCCGTGCTCCAGGCCCCTCAGACTGATCATCAGCCATCTTCACACACACCAACAAGCACCTGAGTGACTCCAAAACTTTACTCCCAACTGCAAGAGTCAGTTCCTCTTAAATATCACATCCCTGCAGATGGAAGATCTCAAGTGAGGAATAGAGTTTGGACACCTGGTTTGTAGAAAACTTTGTGGGCTGGTACCAGAAATGGTTAAAACATCCAAGTAACTAGATCCTAAATTTCCATTCCCAAACAATGGCTCTGTGCAGCACATCAAACAGGAAACAACAGGCTCGACATTACTATGACCAACTCTACCAGAAGTCACAAAACCAAACAGATATTTGGCAGCTACAGCAATAACAACTGCTGACTGAAATAACAATGGTGGGCATTAAGCAATTTACTGATCAGCAGAGTAAAGAGAAATTATTTCTCCCACAACTAACCACCCACGACCTACAAGGGCACTGCAGCAGAGGATGTTGAAGCCTCAAGGTGCCTCTCCAAGCTCACTGGCCACTTCTCACAGGAAGGCACCAAGTAGTGAAGAAAGGATGAGCTCTTTCCCTCCAAACCTCCAATAATTCCTAAGACAACCAACTACTCCTCACTTCAGGTACTGTGATTGCAGAGGCAGATGCAAAAAATATTACTTTGGTAAGCACTGTGCCTGAAAATGATACATTAAAACTAAAAATGTCAATTTATGTCTCAAAAAATATAACCTTGACTTTAATCCCTTGGGTTTCAGGTGGCTGTTACAAATGCTTATAGTTGACATAATTTTTAATCAGCTTTTTTGTGTGCATGTACACGCATATATTCTCAAAGACACATTTTATACCTCAAGTGAACATTAACTTGATTTTTTACGTAACTACAGTTTATTGATTGTAAAATCTGGCATGGATTTAAAGAAAGCTTATCACAGATGAATGGTTTACCAAAGAACAGCTGACAGTAGTATCCAACAGTACTGAATAATAAACTTCCCCATCACTGTCTTGGTTAGCAGCAGGAGCATCCCCAGACCCACAGTGTGTGACCAGCAACTGCAACCCAAGCTCACAGGAACACCACGTTCTGCACGCTGCTGGCACAAAGGCAGAACCAAGCCTGTCCCCCAGGATGCTCCAAGAACTGACACATGACAGTGCAGAGGTGCATTCCTGGCCCAGTGCTTGATGACTTCAGCATGTCAAATCCACAGCCCAGTACATCTCATCCATGTTTTAGACTAATTCCACAACTATGCCAAGCATTTCACCAGTATCTATGCAACCAATGGAGACCTGTTTCCCATTGCTCAAATTACCTGGAAAAGGGCTTCCTCCTCTCTGCAAGTAATGCAGAGCACATTGCAAAGCACATAACACAAAATAATACATATCAGAGGAAAATGTCTGCATTTTTCATGAAGATTTTAAATACTAGAACTAAAAGTAAAATGCTATCCTGCACAGAGAATGGTCTGAATTCTTGCTCCACACGTACAACATGGAAATTTTAAGTTCAATAAACCACTCTCCAAACTGATGCTTGGGCTGGTAAGAACAGTTCTGAAACTCCACGAGCATCCAAGCCCAAGAAGACTGACTTCCTGCACAGGAGGTTTAAAGGAGGCACACCACTGGGCCCTACACTCCAAAACACTGCCTTTCTCCTTGAGCAGCTCTTCCACTTCACCTCCAGCTTCCTCCCATGCCATAGAAGTGCACCCTTTCTCATACTGCCTACCCAACTAATCTGATTCCCAGTTTGCTTTCAGGGCAGTGCCTACAATTGCAGATGCCTGTGCACACACACACACAGAATAAAGAGAAACCTTCCACAGATCCCATCCCAACAATCCAGCTGTCAATGGGAGACATCTGTATGTGCACAGCTGCCAGGGGTCCTTACCCTGGGCTGAAAGAGGGGATGGGGAAGGAGACAAAATTAGTCTCTAGACAACAGGGAGATACACATCTCAACTCCTACTAAGAACAGGACAAAAGAGTTCTCTAAAACAAAATATAAGGTCCGGGGACAGAAAAGTAGAGCCTGATAGGAAACAAAATAAGTCAGACCCTTCAAACACAACTGACCATCCTTGCCAATTTGTTTGCTTTCCTACTCACAAAATTGAAGAAAAGGACTAGTCTAAAACTGCTCTGCATGACATGCCCCCTAACCACCTTAAAAAGCACATGAAGGCACTCCCTACCACCCAGCTGCCTGAAGAGAGTTTCAACCCCATACCTTCACAACAGCTGTTGGCTTCAGCTCACCATCCCTGAATTAATCAGCCGTGCATCCGTACCACGATCATAATTAATGGCCTCACTCGTGCATGTTACAGTTATCTGTGATCAGGCTACAACAATCACTGAGCAGCGTGGAAATACCAAAAGGCAGCAAGGACCATCACACAGACCATCACCCTCTGACAAACTCAGAATGCAGCTCTTCCCCTTGCCTGTGCTGTTATAGAGCAGAAGTACCCCCATACAGAAATCTATCCAAAAAAGGCTTTATATCCCATAATACTTTTTCTGAAAATGCACAACACAACTTGCCATAAAGCGATGCTGTATTACACAGGTAATGACTGAACTGCTAGAACACACAGACACAAGTACAGCAGCTAAAACTAGAACAACAGCCTACAGAGCACAGAAGATGAACATTTTCCATAAAGGCAGTAAAATAACAGTTCTCAATTCACAATTAACAGAATTTCTTTTTGCTCCCATATACTTTTAAGACATTATTGCAAAAGAGCTTCCCCTTCTGTCTTCTTCATGTCAGCTGTTGCTTATGTCTACATCAGTCCATGGAAAAGAAAATCAGGAGGGGGTACAGCAAAATAAATAACACACACTGTCTAGAGGTCATATATTTATAAGATTAGACATGTCTGAGCTACCTAATAACCTTATGGGCTTTTAGGTGATCAAGTTGCAAAAATGCCCAAAAGTATTTTTATCCTTCCCAACACACACTTGCCTTTCAAGCTACAAGTGCTTTCTGAGGACTGACCTGGCTGAGTATTCCCTACCTCACCCCCCTGAAGTCTTACACAGTGAGTACTGCCCCAGCCTAGAGACATACCCAGGATATGAGGGAGGCTGGAGCCCTCCTCTTCCCACACTCACTGCCACTGCTGGGTACAATGTGCAATCCAGACACGAGATAAAGAAGTAACTTCACAGTTGTAACTATTTCCCCTCCCCAGCCCACAAAGCTGCTGCCCTGAATTAGAGATGAGTATCAAGAGAGTGCATCAACTTATGATGACCTGCTTATTTTATGACTTCTTTTACAGGAAATATATGCCTCCTCATACTCTGGGCTCTACAACTTTGGGCCAGATTCCTTCAGTAAGCTCCAGTTTTCAAATTATTCACCAGCTTTGTCCCTAAACTGTCAATCATTTTACATTCTGGATAATACAATCCCTCTCGGCGTGAAATAGGAGGTTGGAGAGGCAACCCTACAAGTCCTGCAATCTCACCTGGCAGAGCCCAAGTCTTACTGCCTTCTGGCTCTTCAAAAAGCAGCAGCACTCCCAGCAGCAGTCACCCGATGAAATGTTTAGTTACAGAGCAGAGCTTCAACAGAGAAAGCCCCACCAGCACAGTATTTTCATTACCAGAAAGGCAAAACTGAAACAGTTCTTTCTATTGTAAAAGGAATTATGGGGTCTAATACATCTGGTAATACACACAAACCAGGTATTTACAAGTTTCATGGATCAACAAAGGTATTAAAGTTATACTGTCAGCACAGGCTCAATTTGTATTTACAGGACAGCAGTATCTGTAGCTACTGCATGCACTGGATGCATCAAGCAGAGGATGAGGCAGCACATGCTATGGAAACACCACCACTACCACCCAACTCCTTAAAAGAGATGCATAAATACCTATAGCCAGCTAGGAGGGACATAGCAAAAGCAAACATCTCCCCTCCACACAGTTAACAGCAGACCATCACTAAATTTAGCAAGGATGAGTTGAAGTACCCCAGTTAAATCAAGCCAGTTTTGTTCTGTTTCTTGAACAAGGATTATCCACACATTCAGAAGGTAAACAAAATGTTCATGTTATATTTTCTTCCAAATGTGCAGAATTAGAAAGGGACAGCCAATGTTTCTTGACTGTTTTGAGATGTAACCTAGGGATCACTTTTTCTGACAGGCCTCCAAAAATCCAGATTCAGTATTACCCGAAACAGAAGTCAAAGGAGAAGGAATTCATGGCAAGATCCATGTAACAGGACTACAGATTATGTACAGGCCTATAAAAAAGTTGATACACTTGTTTATCCATGCCAGGTCGTATAGCAAGAGTTACTGCAACAACAACAACACCCCAAACAACAACAAAAAACCCCCACCAAAACACCAACCTCTGAAGGACCTGTAATAGCTATAAACAAAAACTAAAGTACCTTCCATACAGAAATCTACTCAAGGTAAGACATAACTTTTATTTTTGAAGTCAAAAGAAAAATAAATCAAAGTTAATGACATGCAACTTGCTTGGACAAACTGCTGATTGCTTGATTCATTTTAAACTCTGAAACATTATGATATTTGGAATTTCCCAGATGTCTTCTGTTCTTTGTTTTCTATCATGTCAAGGGAGGGGCCAAGAAAAATTCCTGTCCAGCCATCTAGTATCATTTTTTTTGCCTGATTCTTAGTGAAACAATCTTTATGCAACTCCATTATTCATGCATTAGTTCTTCCCTATTAACTCCTGAATCCTTTGTTCAGACATTTCATAAATGGACAGAAGTCTCAAAGATAATTAAGTTCTGATCATTGTTCCCTATATAAAAGACATAGATACAAAAACTACAAGTGAGAAAGGTAAGACAGAGATATTAAATGGTTCCCGTTTCAGAAACAATTAATAGACTGGGTTTTAAAGCAAATCACTGGAGATTCCACAGTGTTTGGAGGAATTATCAGAAGTCCTTGCTTTTTGATGCACATCTCAACTCTCCTATTGTCAGTGCTGCTCAAGGCAGGTCCTGGGCTCAATTAACTTCTAACCTGATTCACAATGGCCAGGCGTGCTCCCAAACATTTCCCCTCTCTGCCAGGGAAGAAGGCAAGTATTCTGCCTCACAGCAGCCGCCTAGGGACTGAAGATCTCAGCTCTGCATGAGACCCAGAGCTCATACAGGTGGTACCTTTCCCAGTAAAAGTGTAAAGTTCCCAAGTAGGGGGAACAGAAGAAAGGGAAGAACCACCTCATGGAAGAAAACCCACAACTTCTATATTGTCAGTATCCTTATTTCTGTTCCTCACAGCACTGTTGGCTGTTTTCGCTTGCAGACATCTATGGAAAAAAAAACAAAGGACAGGAGTGTGCTGGAGCTTTTGACAAAGATTATGGGTGCCAGCTGTACTTCATGGGTCACTCATTGGTAAGAACTGCCATACTGGAGTAACTTCTACTAGGGATGTCACCCCAAAGGAGACAAAAAGTCCGTACAAAAAGACTAGAAAAGAAAATGTGCAAGAATCCTAGAAACAAAATTAAGCTTCCAAAGCACTACCCTGAGGACAAAGAAGCAATTTTACTGTTAGAAATCAATCATATGGCAGTTCAAGAAAACCAATTTCAATTAAACCACTCCCAATATTCCAGCTATAACTAAGGCACATTTGCATGTGGCACTGACACTTCAGGTTCACTGAGTCAACTCCCTCCTGCTTCCTGCAGGACAAACCTATGCTAAACATTCCTGGAGAACCACTTCTTTTATCCTGTGCTTTACAGGAGACACGGAAGCACAATTTGAAGGCCTCTGGACACAAAGCCTCTTCTGCACAGCCTCTTCTGCCACTTCAGTTCCCAAGAATGTAGCCATACAAACATTTTCTGCTGCAGCAAAGTTGTGAGCCTCTGTAATTTCAGCTGCATCCAGTGCCATTCTTTGTGCGTCAATACCATGGAAATAGTTCAGGCTTAAAAGAAGAAAAACCTTTCCCCAGAGGCGTGTTGTAAGGGAAGGCCAGGATGGTCTAATTTACAGAAGAGCCACTTGAGCAGACAGAGAAACTAGTGAGAGAGTTCCTTAAATCATGGGGGAGTATTTGGAGGAGGTAGGGGGAATGGAAGAGGAGTATCCTCAAGCTACACCCTAACAAAAATCACCATCTGTAGCAGCCAAGAAAACAGCCTGTTCTGTTGTAATTGTCATTGCTAAAGACAGATAAGAAAAGCATTCTTTTCCAAAATATATTTAGGCAGCAAAGAAGATGACAAGAAACTAGCATCGTGTTCCCTGCAAGAATCTCAAGAGTTGCAAAACTAGAACCTTTGTAGTACTCAAGACACCAAGTTTAGCATCACCTTGAGAAAAAAACAAACTAAAAAAACTTGTGTTTCTTGTTCAGGTTTGCTTGCTTCTTTAAGGGCAACACTCAACTTCAGTTTGTCAATGTGAATTAACTGCTTAGGCCATGGTATGACAATACATTAAGTCCAAAGGTAGTGACAGATCAGAAACATCACGGCTTCACAACGCAAAACATGGACAAAGTGCAAACTCCTGCCAGCGTTTCTGCAGATGTTTCTTGAAACTAGAGTGCCAGTGAAGCTGATTCATCCTCCACTCTCTCATACCACCCCCTCAAGTTGTGACAACCTCTCCCTAGATGGCAGGAGGCCTGCACATGGCAAACACAGATAGGCACTCACATGGGTCAAAAGACTGTCTCCAACCAAACCAAGCCCTGCCCAGCACCACCGCACAGCCAGGCCAAGGTGTGTTAAGCCCGGCAGAGAAAGGAGAGAACAGCCACAATTGCTTCAATGGACACCCTACCAAAAGAAACATCTTAAATCAACACTATCAAAAGAAACATCCACAGAAACTGTCTCACTCGGCTGGTTCAAATTTGCCCAGATGTCGACAACTTAACTCTGTAAGGACAAGCCCTATGCTAAATCAGGAATCATCTGTTCACACCACACGAACTTTATGCTTGGTCAAGTGTCATCTGTCCTCCTACATCTTGCATGAAAGCATAAAGTCCCCAAATTAATCAGAGCACATTGTGTGCAATTGAACAGAAACATCACCATGGGCCACATCTAACACTTGATCTGGCAATGCACAGAACAAAAGCCACAGAAGCCCAGGCACCATAAAGACTCAACAGCTTGCAAGTAACACACATGTAAAGGGCTGGAAAAGCCCAAGCCCTCCCTCCACTTGCAAACTCACTTTAAAGCCACCAACTAACCTCTTTGTTTTGCTTCACTGATCAATGCCAAGTAAAAATTATTTCACAAATGCTTCTCCTTCCTAAAGGTGGTTAAGCCAAAGAACTGGAAGAGAAGAACATGTGAATGGTTTCTTTAAGGCTGGGCGACAGCCCAAAAGCTTGACCAGTACTTTGCAGGTCCTTCCAGATTTGGTTTTACAAGTGAAGAGGGGTCAAGGAACCATTCCAGACCTCCAAAGACACTCTGAAGCAGGGCCTCTTTGTATACTGGATTTATGGTGAGCTCCAAACACCCAGAACCATAGTATCTTACAAGAGCACCTCTCCCAACAGTTCCTGTTACCCAAACCTCATGGGAAACTGAGGCAAAGCAGCTGCAGGGCTTGCTCACTTACCTGCTTGGGGATTTAAAAAAAAAAAAAGTGCTTGGAAAGCAACAAGATAGAGTGTAAAAAACACATTACTTGGTGCAGAAGTAACACTGATTTTACAGGTTATTTTTTGCCAGCAGGTGCCCAAAACTACCAGAAGCCAGCCTCCAACAGTTCATACCTTTGCTTTCAAGTGACCCCAAACTGCTCAGGAGTGGTTTATAAATCAAAGTAAAAACAGCAACCATCTCATTCTCTCCTCATCCTACAGGAGAGACTAGGCACCCCATTTCTTTAAAGAAATCAGGATGCTTCAACATGAAAAGCTGCTTGAAAAAAACTGGATGCAAGTGAAAGGAACATTTTGACATTCACCAAAATCTTCCTAGTTAAACAAAATAAGTTTAAAAGTCTTTTTTCCATATTTTTTAATCAAGTGTCTTTTATTCACCATCACTGAAAGGCAAAACACCAAGGAGCAAAACAGGCACTGCCAAGGAGTGCCCAGGCCTCTCCCCAGACCTCCAGCGGTGCCCCCAGCCCTCCCAGAACACTGCCCAGGCACAGCCTCCCACCCACCAGCCCAGAACAGCCTCAACTCACCCACAGAGCAGAAACAAACTTAGTCCTGTCACTGCACTGCGCCAGCTGCAAACGGCTTGCAGCTATTACAAACGCAGAGGTGTCACAGCTCCAACCCCCAAACACACCTAAGCTGGCTGACAACACTCTCCCCCATGCAGCATTTCCCAATAAAATGCTGAAGCAGTCTGATATGGGGGAGAGGAGAAAGGGCAGGGAAGGAAAGGGAGACTGCAAAACACCTGAGATAAACTCGTGTAACTAGAAACAATGAAAGGAGAAGATGAAGAAACCCACTGCCTAGCTGCTGCTGAAAGGTGATAAGCTAGAAGCTGTCCTAAATTTATTAGGGCAAATGATGGCAGAAGCCTTTTAGTAATTTTCAATAATAAACTCTCATTTTTATCTTTACAGGTTACTTAATACATCTCTACTAAACCCATTCCCAGCTCAGGTTACCTGCAAAGTAAGAAAACAAAAACCCAGCAAGCACAACCAAAACAAGGATATTGCACAGTAAGCCCTCTTGTCACCTAAAACACATATACACTGACAGCAAAGCAAGGGGACAGGAGAAGGTTTACAAGTGATCCTGCAGTTAAATGATCTGAATTTGCTTCAGATTCGGACTCCAGCAACATGTGCTATGCAAGCTTCCTTAACAGCCCTCAGTTATTTACCAGGAAAGCTCAGACAATTATTATTGATATTACTGTGATGTCAGGAGGACTGATGCACCATCCCTGTGCTCACAGCTGCCTGGCAGCACGAAGGAAGCCAAGAGCTGTAGGCTGCCACAAGAGCCTGGATGCCAAGTGGGAGTAGGGAATGGGATGGGGGCAGGTCAAACCACAGTCCCCAGCCAAGCATTAACAGCACCCTATGGTAGCAGAGAGATGATGTGATATTGCCATTCCTAAAAACTGGGGGGACTACACTGATAAAAGATGTGTGACTGCAGCACAGGCAGACAGACACACCACCACCAGCTATAAAGTAGTAGCCAGTAAACTCTGGAGCATAAGCCTCCAGCACACTGGAATAAAGCTGCTGTGAACCTTGGGTGCCCACGTCAGGCACTGTGGGTCATCACTTCCCTCACTTCAAAGGTATCAGATGCAGCAAGTACTCCTATGCTTAACTGACTTGTGATCAGATCTCCCAATGCCATTTAAACATACCTTAAATGTACCACAGACTCAAAAAACAGTGATCATTTTGTAGCTAAGCATGCCCCCAAACAAGAGGGTAACCCATAAAAGTCAAAACCACATAAAAGACCCCATCTAAAAGTATAAACTGACATTTATCTCAGCAGAAGTGTTGTCTTCAGTAGTTTTTCCTCCATCCTTCCTATCAGTTCTTTCCACATCCCCTTGTTCCCTGCCCTCCCACTGAGCCCATTCAGCTGTTCACACAGTCCCACAGTGAACCAGATTGGGTAGCTGATGCAAGATTAAAAATAATCCAGGAAAAAACAAAAAGTGAGGAGGAGGGAGGTGGAAAAAATTAAGTTCCTCAAATCAGTGCAAGATGAAAATGCAAAAAATCATTGTTTCACTGCATCAAGGGAAGGCCAGAGGGTCATAAACCTGCAGTGGGGCTCAGCAAACTGCCACCACTAAAGGAGTACTTGTCACACCAGAGTTAAACTCTCCTGAAGAAAGCAGAGACAGAATACCTGCTGGAAAAGTCTCTTGATACCAAGATGACCTGCTCCCTTCCAGGCAGCTGACACAGCACTCTCCTGGAAGCAAAGCCTGGCACTAGCTAGAACAATGAATATGTCTCTCCCACGTGCATTTTTTCATCAGAGGCCCCAAATTCCAGCTCAGAGGTCCCAAGCTTCTCCGATCTGGTGTTTATCCAACATTCCCATACAGTCTGTGATCATGCAGGCTGCCAGTCCTCTCCATGAAGAGGCAAACCAGCCCACCATGACTCCTTCCAAGAGAAAGCAGTCCACTTTCTTCATGCTGCCATTTGTTTCATGGCTGTACAGCAGCTGTTAAGAAAATCTTCACTTCTGCTGCACTGGAGGCAGGCAATTCCAGGGTTTCTTACAGGCCAACAACTAAGATTCTCCATTTCATTTTGGAATTTGATACCCTGGCATTCTTCCCCACATTTTTCCAAAGTTTCACATCCCCCCTGAACTGTGCTAGCTTGTGACAGTCCCATTTGTATTGGAAAGCAACTCCATCCCCATCAGAAACATACCAGGAGAAACTTGGCAGGATCCAGCAGAGCCAGCTGCTCTCTCCAAACAACTGGATGCCACCAGCCAACTTACCCACAGAGCCTGACAACCATTCAAGGGGCAGCTCCTAAGCCCCCCAGCACGGTCACTCTGCTTCTCAACACAAAGGGGAAGACTCCAGCCCCCACAGCACAGGCTCCTCAGCTCCTCTACCCAGGAACACATGAAGAGAACAAGACACTTCACGTCCACTTGTTGTCAACCCACCACTGGCTTCTGAAAACAAAAACGCGTGGTGTTTCACGCCCAGGCCTAAAGCAGTGACCATCCCTTCTGAGCGAGGAGGCTTCCAGGAGCAGTATTGATCTGTAGTGAGCAAGCTGCTTTTGGCAGCTGCTAGGTCTGGGTTCATGCAGCACATCCGGCAGTCACAAGTGTAATAAGAGATTATCTGCTGAGTGTTTGTCTTCCAGTGGGAAGTGTATGAAATGACTGTGCACAAATCCCATCCCGGCTTTAATCCTGCCCTGGAGTTCACACACAACTTCAGTGCACAAAACCATTAGTGGGAGATAGCAGCACCAGAGGTCAGAAAGAATTCGGTAACACACACTCCTGGGCTCAGGCTGAACAGAGCTCTCACACAGAAACAGCTGCATCCATCCATATGTTGATCTTGGTAATACATCAAATCAAGACTTCATCCATATGGACCATAACAGAGCACTGCAACCATGGCTATCAGCCAGCTGCCTTGCCCTCTGCCCAGAAAGGCTATGGAGCAAATCCCAGGCAACATTTCCAAGTGCAGGAAGGACAAAAAGGTAACTGAGACCAGCCAAAATGGATACTCCAAAGGCAAATCCCACCTGACCAGCATGACTCCCCCATCTGGGACAAAGAGACTGGCTCTGGAGCTGAGGGGAGAGCAGGAGGTGTTGGACACCTTGACTTCATGTCAAAGGTCCTGCTAAGCCTCCCACAGCATCCTTCAAACAAAAATACTTGAAAAACTGGATGATAATGGTAGGGGAAAACTAACATCAGGTTTAAAGGATCACAATCAGCCGTTGCAACCTCCACTGGGCTGCTGGTTACTAAAGGCATCCCTCAAGGATCAGCCAGCCCTGCTTAGAACCAGGGATAGGACGAGGGAAAAAGGGGGACCCCAGTCAGAACAAGAGAAAATCCATCTAGGCACATGGAAACAAATATTTTCTATAAGCATGGTCAAGCACTGGACAGGGCCTAAAGTAACAGTGGCATCCCCATTCTTAGAGCCTGGGATAGATACAGCCCTGAGCACTCAGATCTACCAGAGCATTTTCTAGCAGGAGGTCAATCCAGAGCCCTCCAGAGGTGCTTTCCCACCTTCTGTGGGATCCACAGTACAGATTTAGCCATGCAAAATGCTAAGAGATGACACTCCCCACAAGACTTGGCCGTTCAATACTGGACAAGAATTTCCAGGAAACGATTCCTTTTGCAAGTCACACCAGGGTGAATTTCCACAACTCATCTTGCCTATCATCCTACTCTCAGCACCTCCAAACCAACATAATGCTACAGGCACGCTATCAGCTTGGGCAACCCAAGACACAAAGCTAGGACAGCCAAGAGTCAGCTCTTATACCTCTGTGAAACCAGGTGCAAACAGAAAAAAAGTACGAACACGACAAAAGCAGCTGCATTTTTCAAAAAGTAAGGGTAGACCAGAAGAGCAGAAAAAACAGAAAGTAGTTGTTGATGGAGAGCAGCCAGACAGGATGGCTTGGCCACCTTCACTATATTTTTTCTCTTGTTTACTTTACTTCGGTTTTGCAGAACTCCACAAGAAACAAGGCATTTTGAAAAGGAGGGAACTCCACAAAAACATCTTCCTGTATAGCCTATAGTCCTGGGGAGAAGGAAGCTCCACAGAACAGCTTTTATGAAGGAAAATGGCTGAGCACAAATTCATGCCAGACCACCCTCAGCTTATGTTCCATAAAACACAGTCCCAAACCCCATTGCCTCTCCTTTCTCTTCACGTGAGCCAAAACAAAGGACAATCAGACAGGAGCACAACCCTGAACAGAAGACTAATGGGAAAGCACACAACAAAACAGCAAGAGTGGAAGGGGAGGCCAAGATCTGCAGGACGTGCCTCACACCAGCCCCCTAATCCACCAGCAGCCTCTGCCCATCTTTGTGCTCCTTATCGCAGCAACTCCTCCTGGCTCCCCACCCCGAGAACCTCGCATGACCCCCCAGCCGAGCAGTCTCTCCACGCCGGGCCCCATCCCGGGGCCTGGCCCCATGGCTGCTCTGCTCCAGCCCCGCTCACCCATCCCACCCTGGCCCAGTCCCGCTTCTGCCCCAGCCGCCCAGCGAACCTCGAACCTCACACGCCTCGTCTCCCCGCACCCTCATGCTCCGCAGGGCCCCACGCGGCTGCCCCCCCTCGCCTCGGCCACCCCGCTGCGCCCACCGCCCCGGCTCGCCCAGATCGG
>JAYDZK010000006.1:30049107-30069921 GCA_034509185.1 Euphonia xanthogaster | reverse complement strand
GCGCACACCTGTCACACACACACACACACACTGACACCCTGCGCACACCTGTGACACACACACACACACACACTGACTGCCTGCACACACCTGTGACACACACACACACTGACCGCCTGCGCACACCTGTAGCACACCCTGACCGCCTGTACACACACACAACACCCTGCCCTCACGCAGCTCTCTGGGCCCCACAGAGGCTCTGCTCTCCTCACACACCAGCCCTGATGGTGGCATGGGCAGCCCTACACACCCTCTGGAGACTGCCCTCAGGCACAGGCTGACACACACACCCCCTGGAGACTGCCCTCAGGCACAGGCTGACACACACACCCCCTGGAGACTGCCCTCAGGTACAGGATGATACACACACACACACATCCCCCTGGAGACTGCCCTCAGGCACAGACTGACACACACACACACATCCCCCTGGAGACTGCCCTCAGGCACAGACTGACACACACACCCCCTGGAGACTGCCCTCAGGCACAGGCTGACACACACACACACTCCCTGGAGACTGCCCTCAGGTACAGGCTGACACACACACACACCCCCTGGAGACTGCCCTCAGGTACAGGCTGACACACACACCCCCTGTGCTCACACGCGTGTGCCTGACTCACAGTCCCTCTCGTGCGCCGGTACTCACACACGGCCTCCATCACGTACAGGCACCACTGGTGGTTTTGGAGGCCCTCATGCTGCCTTGTCCTCACACACACACACAGAATCTTCCTCACACACCCCCAGCCGCCACAGGCCATGCACACCCAGGGCAGGAACAGGAGCAGCAGGTCCCTGCACGGACACGGCCCGCCTGGTGCACACCCCTCCTGCTCACACCGACACCCGTGTGCTTCCCACACACACCCCTCCAGCCCTACACACAGCTCCTGCTCACACTCCCACTTGGGTGCCCTCTGTGCTTCTGTGTCCCCCACTGCCACGCTGGGGCTTCCCCCCTCCTCAGGTGTCAGCCTGAGAGGTGAAATGATGGCTTCAGCTTGCCCTTGCCCACTGACCTGTGGGTGTCACTGGTCCTGGGCACACCAGGGCTGCACCACACAGGTACATCCCTTCTTCAGCCCTGCACAGCTCCTGTCCAGGTGTCTCCTCAGCAGCCCTGCAGTGGTTACACAGTTGTTGAACAGCTCTCAGCTCCACATCACTCTGCAAAACTTGCACATTGCCACTGCCACTTCCTCTCCTACAGGAACTCACTGATGCCAAAGAACACCCCAAGAAACCACCATTCTGTGGTACATAACACCTTTACAGCAGGTCCCCCTGCAAGAGCTGACAAAGTGCAGCAGTGAAGGCGACAGACCATCCCCCCGAGGACTTCTCCATGCACGTGGCCGAGGCTGGATGGTGAAGCTCAATGAAAAGCTACCCCAGCAGAAGCAGACCTGGAGCACTGCTGACCTCTCAGGCAAGGCAGGATGACTACCCTTGGCTCCAGCACAGAGCTGGAGAGTCACCTGCTGTTACCCAAACCAGGTGACACCCCAGGACCTCTCCACACAGTCACACAGGTGAGGATGGCCAAAAAATGCGTGTCATGAAACTCTTTGCTGGAGTTTGTGATCAACAGTGCAAACA
Source organism: Euphonia xanthogaster (assembly GCA_034509185.1). Classification (NCBI taxonomy): domain Eukaryota; kingdom Metazoa; phylum Chordata; class Aves; order Passeriformes; family Fringillidae; genus Euphonia; species Euphonia xanthogaster. Next base: position 30,068,313 of record JAYDZK010000006.1, on the reverse strand, counting down.
ATCATACCCTTTAGTGGGTATGGGCTGAGCAGAGCTGCTGCCTGCACTCTAAACACGCTTCTCACAAAGCACTGAAACCTACATAAGACCCCCAAAACACTGACATCTGCCAAAATACATATATTTTTCAGAAAGAACAGGGCTGTTGTTAAAATTTGCTTTGTGTGTTAGGAAAACAACCCTAATCACCAAATTTCTGACAGCCCTCAGATCCCAGGAGGGCACAGGGCTCTGCTTTCATGTTCCCAATACACACAAGGAGCACGGCTGAGTGAGGAAAACACTTCTGGGGGTGAAAATCGGTCAGCCAAAAAAGGTCAGTGCACCAGGGAGCACGGCCGTGGCATTTCCTCCTTCCCGAGCCATCCGGGGCAGCGCGTGCCGGCACAGGCGCTGGGCACACTGCAGGACACGAGGGCTGGCCTCCCCAGGCTGCTGCTGCAGCCGCTCTGCCGAGCCGAAAACAATCCAGTAGGACACAGAAACATTATCCAGAACAAATGTTTACAAATCGCATCCCAGCGCACTCGGTAGCTGCACACGGAGAAGCCGACAGTCACACGGCGTTGATTGCTTTTTCCTAATGCTAAATCGTGTTTTAAACGATAGCGAGAAAAACGTGCTGGATCTTCCCTGCTGTTCCTCTTCCAGGTTAAGCAACAGCTGTGGTCAGGGCCAGGGTGTTGTGCAGTTGGAGGGAGGCGAGCTGGAGCTCCACACTCAGCCTGGGGAGGAGCGAGCTCCTGCAATGCCCATCTCCCACCACCAAACCCCGCTCCCACCATGCAAACCCAGAGCTCCCAGAGCGCTTTTGGTGATCTTGGCAGGGCAGCACTTGCATTTAACACCTCTCCCACGGTAGTGAAGGTCTGAGCACGTGGTCTGAGAAAGGCCCAGACCTGCAAAAGAAAGATGCCAGTGCTTTGAGGGCCCAGTCCTAGGCTGCCTGGCAGAAATTCATCTGTCCCAGTGCATGTGAATGAGGGAGGCTCTCCAGGCCCGTTGCATGCAACCTGATACACTCTGACCCAAAGTCAATCTTGTTCCACCCAGCCCTCATTTCCTTCTCCTCTCTTCCAGGCAACAGGAGAGTGTGCCAAGGGCACTTGGCTTGGTGCTCTCCCTGCTGATGTGGGGCTGGTCCTCTGCTTCCCCCAGCACACGAGCCTTCCCACCACCCCAGTCCTCCCCACTCACACCCATATTCACTTGCTGAGACAAATACCTCCACGGGCTCTAAAAGGTGATGCTCAGGATGTGCCTCTTTCATACAGCCAGGCCATCAGTGCAAGTTTACAGCTGAACCCGTGCAGAAAATACACAGCCAGAACACAGCCTTCACATTGTTCATCTCCCCCAGCTCTCCCATTGTGTCCCCCTGCCCCCCCATTTCACCACCAGCCATTTCACCACCCCCTCCCTGGCTTTAGGTGCTGTTTCTGCACTCCAGAGTACCGATCTTGCCCTGAGTTACCCCCATTCCTCCTACCTGGAATGATCCAATGCCTGCTCTGTGCCACCATGTGTGGGCTTTGTGTCCCCTCTTCCAGCAAAGGGCTTGGGCCATAAATGCATCTGCACCTGGCTGGGCCACGCAGAGCATCTGAGCTACCCACCAAGACCTGTGTCCCTGGAGAGCAGCCTGGCCTGCTCTGAGGGGCTCCTTCACCCCAGCTCTTTGCCCACCAGCTGTCACCCCTCCATCCCTCACCCTTGGGTCAGGACAGCACAAGGATACAGGCTGCTCCAGCACAGCATTCCCGTTTCTGCCTCCAACATCCTGGATCCTAAGGACCGTGGCCACGGGCCCATTCCTCACAATTTCTTCTTCACCTTCCTTCGTCAAAACAACAGCTTAGCTCTCCTCTTTCCTTCATCTCTTCACCTTCTGACTCCCCAGCACCAAGCCCAGGTTCTTGGAATCCCACACATCCCTGTCCCTGTCCCACAGTCCTCCCAGGAGCACACACAGCTTCAGGCTCCCACAGCCTCAGTCTTCCCCCCTGAGACCCCAACACCACTGTGTCCATCCAGTGCAGCCCCCAGATCAGGAACGGGCAGCAGCCTGGTCCTTCCTTGCTGTGCAGAGGTGAGGACTGAGTGCTGGAGAGGGGAGAGCTCTCCTCTCATATCCAGCAGAGCTGCAGGAGGTGAGCAGATCCTTCTGGGAGAGGAGGCAGTAGGGACAGCAGCAGGGCTGCAAGAACTACGGGAGGGCTCGGTGCTGGGAAGGACATGCCGATCCACCAGCTCTGCCCTGGAAATGGCAGCTGGATAAATAACACAAGAGAACCCCCAGGGCAGAAAGCCATGCTGCTGCTTCCTCCTGCAAACAACTGCCCCGGGCATGCCAGAGCAGCCCCTGCTGAGAGACGACTCAGGGGACGGGTGTGTGCTTTCATGTCCAGTTTTATTAGTGTTGCATTAGTACCATAAAATAGTTGACGAGGTCGAGCACGTTGCAGTTTGTTCCAAAAAAAAGGCTATTTACATTTAATCTGTCTTCATAAAAAACAACCCTAGAACCCAAACAATACAACAATGAAACAGATGGACAGCTTGGGAATCTACACAGTGGTAACGTCCCCTCTCACGCCGCGGTCCGGACAAGCCTGGTGGCACGCAGCCCCGGAATTCAGACACTTCCCCACGGCTGGGGCACGTCCACAGCCAGGCAGGCCCTGCTCCAGCCACTGTCCAGCCAGGGCTGCAGCCAGCAGCTGGCTGGATGTGGCCCCAGAACAGTGGCCCTCTTCCTTAAGGAAACCAGCAACCTGCTGCTTTACAAGTTGGCACGTCCCCTTCTGCCCCAGTCTGTCTCAAAGCACCAGAGTGATCCTTCCTGCAGGAGCCAACCCCGCCAGGAACATCTCCCATGAGAATACCACTGAAGAGGCTCCAGGAAACCTCCAAGAGATGCTGCTGCTCATTTCTGGCCTTCTCCTGCCAGGTTAGGCCCAGAGGAAGTGTTATATTAAAATGCTGCTACTCAAGTATCTGCTGAGAACAAGACCCTCCAGATGAAGGGGACAGACCCATCCAACCTAACTTCCAAAAAGCTCCAGGGTCCCAAGCCCTTTACAGCTTCATGACCCCACTGTCCTAATCCCAGCTTCCCAATCCCTTAGCACACCAAGCAGCAGGAAAAGACCACTGGTTCTGCTGCCTCTTGACAGGATTTCCCCCTTAACTTTGGAGACTCCAGGAGCAACAGCCTCTGCCCTGGCTCTCCAGCGCTCCTGCCAGCACATGCTGCTGGTGAGAAACAGAACAGGGCCTTTGCTGCAATCACATGTTAAGCACAGGGCAGTGTGGTTCCTGGCTGAGTGTGATGATGCAAAGCAAACAGACACATCTCCTCAGCCCCAGAAACCTGCTAGCCACCTACCCCTGCCCTCTCTGCAGGATAAAGCCACAAGCTTTATCTCATGCTCTAACTAAAGCAGCAAAACACAACCCAAGAGACCAGGGCTCTCCCCGAACTCATGTGTAATTCAGGAGGGCTCTGCAGTCACCGCTGCCATGGGAAGTGACAATTGAACTGGATGGGAACTGCAGCACGGAGCTGGAACAGCCACACAAGACGTCCCTGACACCGCCAGCGGCACAGCAGAGCCAGCCCTGGCTGAGCGCTGGCAGGGCTGAAGCCCAGCCTTTGTCTCCAGGAAACTCAAGCCAGAGGAGCAGGAAGCACTCAGGGTGCAACACGATGCCACAAACCCCTTCCATCTTTCATCTGCTCTCCGGAGCTGCTAAACTAGGTCAGCTCAGTGTGGAGCCAGCCGCTCCCAGAGCTCACCCCCGAGCCAGCTGGGGGCCCTACCCACAGCAGCTGGAAAAGAAGCCAGAGCTCTGAGAAGCCACAGCCAGAGGGGCAGGAGAGACTGGCCCTGTGGGGGGCTGGGGTGAGCTCTGGGACAGAAAAAGGGATACACCAGGGGACACCACCTTCACAGCACCTCCTGGCTAGAGAGCCACTCAGTTGCTGCCCACCCCAGGCCCTGCCTTTGCTGTCAGACCACACAGCTCCAAAGCAAGCATGAGTGAGACAGCCCCCCGAGTTTCTTCATTTGAAATGTACCTTCCCTGCACAAACTCTCCAGAGCTGAACAGCAGCTCTGTGCTCTAAGCCATCCTTCTGCAGGCGCTGACATGGCCACGACCACCCAACCCCACAGGCTGGCACAGCTCTGCAGGCACAGGCCCTCTGCTGCCCCAGAAACTTTTCCTCATCCCACAGTGGTGATCCTTCAAGTCAGTGGAGCTCACTCCTGGCAAGAAACGTCCCCAGAAACTGTGGGGAAGTTGGGAAACCTGAGATCAGTCACTCATTCATGGGACCAGATCTAAAGCTCCTTCCCAAAGCAGTCTGAGCCATGTGCTTTGACACTCATTTTTCTTAGAGATAGAAACCTGTTTCTACTCCAGGCATGGAAAGAAACAGCTGCACAAAGTGGCTCCACAGGAGAAACAAGAGAGGCACAACAACCTGATCAGAGCTGTGCCACCAAATCTGCATGCCAGCCCTTGCCTCCAGGGCCAGGAAACACCACAGCCACCCCTGGGCACACAGCTGCCCACAGGCAGGCCCAGCCTGCCACTGCTGACTCCCTTTGGGATAACAAGGCTGAGGAGTCGGGGTGTTTTCTTGCATGGAAGATGCAGTTCAGAGCAAGAACAGCTTTCCACACAGGGAAATCAAGCCCTCAGGTGTACAGAGAGTCTCCCGATGAATTTGCTTGTATAAAGTCAGAACAAAACACAAACCAACATGAAATGCAACGAGCAGAAGTGTTTCTCTCACACGTACACACACACACAGAGTACAGCAGGGCAACATACATTTGATAGGCAGGACTCTGGAAACCCTGTCCTAGCTACCAGATTTCTTCTTTACAGTAGGTTGAAATACAAAGAGGAGCACAGTGATGGTTCTCCCCTCACCCCCCAGTAAACAAAGTTATTGCGGTCGGTCAGTCCAACCCACCTCTGCAGCAGCACCACCAGAGCTGCCCAGGCTGCACACAGCTGGAACCCAGCCCAATCCCCCTTGTCACACCAGTGTGAGATTCGAGGGAGAAATCACACACTGACTAATCTCCTTTACAAAGCTTTTTTTTTGATGCAACAGCCCCGATAAAGATGTGATGTGCTTATACACCCTCTCCCACGCTGCCGCTGCTAGGCAACGCTGTACAGCCCCAGAGCATCAGCTCAGGTCACCCAAAAACATCAGCTCAGGGAAACAACAACACCCCCCTACAGCCCAGCTTCTGCCACAGCCAGGAGCCAGCCCACAGCAGGCAGGAAGAACAAAGCAGCTAGATGGTGTGTCCTGCCCAGCAGCGTGCCACCAGGCCAGGGACAGCATCCTCCTCCCCGCGTGGCTTGAAGGGAATACCCAGTCCCTGGCCACGGAGGGTGCCCTTGTGCTTCACGACATCAGCTGCTGAAGCAGCCCAAGCTGTGACAGGCACAAGATGCAGCTCTCACCTCAGAAGCTCCCTGCCAGCAGAGCACACCACCAGCACCTGCCCTGGGGACCCGGCTGGGCCCCACGCAGAGCAGGACCTGCCGTGCAGGCAAAGCGGGTTCCCCAAGCCTTTGGAACCCAAGGGTAAGGGATCAGGGGAAAAAAAAAAAAAGAAAAGAAAACAGCTGAAAAGCATCACTGCCCTCAGAAATCGCCTTCTGGAAGTGCTCACAGAGCCTGGCCTGCCCACAAGGGAGGACCCAAAAGGGCCCATCAGAAATTTCAGTCCCTTACTCTGAAATGTCAGAGATGTCTCTTCTCCCACAGGGCAACAACACCCTGCTCCCCATATCCCAGCCAGCACCTGACAGAGCAGCCTGTGCCACCTCAGGTGTGCAGAGTGACACATGGGCAGGAAGGCAGCTGGACACACAGAGTGCCTGGCTGGCTCCCAGTCCAGCCACTACAGTGATGCATCACTCCACAGACAACGTCTCATCTTCCTGGGTTTGTGAGGGTTTTTTTGGCAAATTAATATTTTTCCTGTTATTTTTTGTTTTTATTTTATTTTTTTAGAAAGCATTAAAAAAATCTGCAGCTGTTGAAAAAAATCCTTTCCCTTTCAAGGCTGGACGAGGTTTTATTGACAGGTAAATAATCGCTGTGAGTATGTAAATAGCAGCGACCCCACTGACATGGTGCCCCTCAGCAGCACAGCCAGCTGGGGAACACAGAGACTGGCCAGGTTTGGTCATTGTCACAGACCTGGGACACGGGAGTTTCCTTACACTTAGTGTTTCCCTAATTCCTGTTCCTGCCCAACCCTCCTCAGGCATTGCTTCAGCACCAACACCTGCCTCTCCCCATGGCAGGCTTCATGCTCCGAAGGGGGATCTCCTCTCCAGACCTCCCTAACTCTGCAATTGGCTTTGTTTTCCACACCAGACAGTTGAATTCCCTCCAGACTCGCTGATCTCTCGTCCTTTGGCAGCAGGAAGAAAGACTGGCCATCCTTTTCTCCTAGAAATACAGAGTGGGGGCCAAATGCACATGATCTGCAAAATCTGTTCGAGCTGATCCACGGCTCCCCCAGCCCACTCACACCAATGAGGTCTCAGGTTAATAAGCAGTGCAGTTACTCAGCTATCTGCTCGTAAGTGGTAGGTGTTCTTGGGCAGGTTGCCTGCTCCTGCCAACTCCCCCACGACTTCACGTTGTCAGCACATCTATATTTAAGACTGGTTTGTTGGTTGGTTTTTGTTTTTTGCCTTTGTTTAAAGGGGTTTCCTTCCTTTGTAGTAAACTTAAGAGTTAATAGAAAAAAGTAATTCAAAAGTAATCCAAGCACATCTGTAATTAATTTTGCAGGAGAGGGCAGAGCGACGCGAGTCAGAGTTGGCACGCAGTTCCTGGCTCCTGGTGTGCAGTCCTCGGGATGGGCAGAAGGTCCCTGCGCCGAGCACAGCTAGAAGTTGGATTTGGAGTGTCCAAATATGCAGATGGGAAAGTGCTTGACATGAGAGGACCACTGTGCTGCCAGCTGAAAGAACTTGACGTCGTTCCACTCCACCCCATCGATCAGGACTGCAGGGGAGGGTAAAAAGAGACAGCAGAGTTAGGAAATGCAGAGGGAAGTGGCCAGCCTGAGGCAGCTTTGCCAGAATTCCCCTGCAGTCAGCAGAGGGAGGCCTGGCCACGCTCAGCTGCTCTGCCCCACTCAGCTGCACTCACAGGGAGAAAGGCTGAGGAGCACACCAGGTTTGGGGAGAACAGCTCAGGTTGTTGTTCCAGCATTGCTCACTGACACCAGAGCTCCCCACACTGCTGATTTCAGTGTCACCTGATCTGGCTTCTCAGATTTCCTAAGCACACTTCATTTTCTTTTTTGGGCAAATGTGCTCTTACAGAGATAGACATCAGTCTCTCCTCACTGGCACTCTCACCAGGACATCCATGTCTCCCAGAGAGGTGACACATGTCCTGTGAGCAGCTCTCATGCCTGCCAGTCTCACAGGGACTGGGGCAGGATGAAGGAGGTGACCCAAGCAGGTCCCTCTGTTGGGGATTACTAACTGAACACGCTACAGGGGTATTTTTGCTCCTGGACGCCCAGCTCCACTGACAGACACTCCAGGTCTGTCTACAAGATGCATACATGGCTCCTGCTGTGGCATGAGCATGTGCCAGTGTCCTGCCCAGAGGAGCAGCCACAATGTCACCACCTGTCACCAACCAACACTGGCACCAGATGTGCAAGAGAAGCAGGGGATGACAGAGAGGGGAACGGAGCCCTGTCCAACCCCTGTCCTCCCCCAGAGCATTGACTCAGAGCTAGCTAAAGGAAGATTTTCTCACATCCCAGACCTATTAAAGCCTTCCCCCGTGCTGGGCACACCAAAGCCCATTCCCCAGGAATATCCCCACCACGCTGGCTCCAGGGCACAGGGCAGGACACCAGCTCAGCCCTTTGCTGGAGGACAATCACAGCATGTGAGCTTTGCCCCAGCACCCAAGGGGATGCAAGTGCTGCACTCACCACGCAGCATGTTCTGCTGATGTTTCGCTGTGCAAATCAGCCTGCTGATTCCTTCAATACACTGGCTCTTTGACTCAACCTCCTTGTCCTTTGTTTTCTTGGGCAAAAACATCACTGGAAGAAAAGCAAACCAACACAAGGTCAGTCTGTGCCACTCACAGGAGCTGCACTGATTCTTGTTTGAGCTTTTGCATTTAAACATTCCTGTCTGAAAAGTCTTACTCCTAAGATCCTCCCTTTTTGGCAGGAGTCTGTCAGCGCTGAGCACCATCACTGATGCACACAAGCATCTTATTCCTAAATGTCTCTTTGTGAAGCCTTCCCAGCTCATAATCTTGATCCCAAAGGGCACCTTCAGTAACTCCTGCTTTGTTGGGACACCATGCAGGGAAAACATCTGCATCTGCAGTGCCAGGCCTGCTGCACTGACTGTGGCCCAACACAGCCTGGGCTGCACAGACACCTGGAGAGCAGGAGGGCTTACAAAATGGGGGCAGCTGGTGGGTAGGGAAGGCATAAGGAGAACTAAAAAAGGGTCCAAGGACTGTCCAAATGCATGAGCAAAGATGTACAAACTGGTTTCACAAAAGCTGGTGGTGTTGAACACCTCTGCTGCAGGCTAGGCCACCCCAGGGAAGAACGCTTGGAGTGTCTCAGGACTGCTTCTCCCAACAGCAGGACACTCACAAAGGCTGTCACCAGGGCTGGCAGCTCCAGCACCAGCAGGGCCACAGCTGTGCTGGCCTGGCAGTGACCTGGCTGCAGGGTTGTGCACCCATGTCCTGCAATCCAAGAGGCCCTGCCAGCCTCCTCTCAGAGTCCACCAGGAGTGACTCCAGGCCCACAGGCAGAGGATGTTGGGAAGAACAGCTACTGGCAGGCAAAATATAAATGCAGAACTGCCTTGTGCTTCCTTGAAAATAATTTGTTGCAGAGCTTCTTCTCAATTTCTAAAATGTTTCACATTACCAAGGCCAAGAGCAAATACAAAATCACTGACAACATTCAAAATGCCACTTTGCTAGTTTGTTTTGAGAAAATAAAGCCACGAGTTTAAGAGCAGGTGAGTATTTATCTTCTACTTCCTTTTGACCCACGAAGCATTGTGTGCAAAAGCATAAGAATTATACAATCATGGAATTGCTGAGGTTGGAAAAGATCTCCAGGGTCATTGAATTGAACTGCTAATCTAACACACCAACTGCATCACTAAACCATGTCCCCAAGTGCCACATCTATACATCTTTTAAATACCTCCAAGCATGGAGGGATGGTGGCTTTGCCACTGCCCTGAGCAGCCCCTTTTAGGGCTTCACAACCCTTTTGGTGAAGAAATTTTTCCTAATAGTTAATCTCAATCTCCCCTGGCAAACCTTGAGGCTACTTCCTCATGCCCTGTCTCATTACCTGGGAGAAGAGACTGACTCCCACCTTGCTCCAACCTCCTTTCAGGTAGTGGTAGAGAGTGATAAGGTCACCCCAAGCCTCCTTTTCTCTGGGCTGAACACCCCCAGTTCAGCTGCTCCTCCCAGGACTTTGCTCCAGGTTCCGAATCACCCCACTGGCTCTTGTGGGGTGGTGGGTGCAGGAGGAGAGTGGGAGGCCCTAGACTCCAGTTCAGGGGGTACTCCTGTTTTGTCACCTCACAGGGGTCTGTGATCCTTGCTGGGCTTTTCTTTTCCCTTACATGCCTCTTTCATTCTCTGTGGCTCTTCTGAGCTAAGGGCTCATAGGATGGGGATATCATCTCAGAAAGTAAAGCTATCCCAAGTTTCCAGCACACTGCCAGAAAGGAGGGGCTCATTTACCCTCCCTGGTGCTGGGGCACAAGCTGCCTCTTATCTAATCCAATATCCCAACACAGCACCAGCAGGCTCCCAAGGAACACAGGGACACTGTCCAGGCATGGCCTTCTGCATGTCCTTGCTCTGTCCCCACCTTTGCTCTTTTGGGCTATAGCATCTTAGCCTCAGCCATCAGGGTGAACACATCCCCTTTTCACCTCACACAGAGGAACCACCCTTTCAAACTCTATCACTTCACACAGTCACTCCTCATCAAGTGATTAGGATTTTGGGGATTAAAAAAAAGGACTGAGGTGCTGTAATCCAGCACTGACAAATAAGGTAGCTCTGGAGCAGCAGGACAGGGACAGAAGGATGTTGAGTTTGTGAGGTCCCCAAGACGAGGTGAGAGATGAGGAATCTGACTCCATGTTCTCAGAAGGCTGATTTATTATTTTGATATTAATTATGCTATGTTATGTTGTGTGTTGTGTTATGTGTTATATTATACTAAAACTATACTAAAGAAAGAGAAGGATACAGACAGAAGGCTTAACAAGAATGAACAATAAAAACTCGTGACTGACTCCTCAGAGCCTGACACAGCTGATGGTGATTGGTCATTAAGTAAAAACAATTCACAGGAAACAAATCAAACCTGCACCTGTTGGTAAACAATGTCCAGACCACATTCCAAAGCAGCCAAACACAGGAGAAGCAATCAGATAATTATTGTTTTCATTCTTTTCTGAGGCTTCTCAGCTGCCCAGGAGAAGAAATCCTAGCAAAGGGATTTTTCAGAAAATATGACAGGGACAGAAGGACACCTTACCTTTCTTGTTCTTCTCTTTTGTCACCACAGTCATGGACATGGTTGGCGTGGTGGCGATCTCGCCGCTGGCAGGTAGCCTGCTGACCTGCAGGGACCGGAAAGTGCATTTCAGTGTGTTTTTGGTGGTGGAGGGGTCCTTCTTCTCTGGGTCTCTCTTCCTGTCCACGGGTGGAGCTGCAATCCAGTAATCCACCTGCAGGCCCATCAACTCAGCACCGAGGCCCTGGCTGGGAAACAAGAGGAGGTGGTAATTCCTGCCTCTCAGCAGGGTTTTGTCAGAGGGGCTGCATTGCTAGTCAGAGGATAAACAGCTGGCTCTTTGGGCAATCAGGCAGTGACATTTCATAGTGAGACTCAGCAATTACAGAAGCCCAAGAAGTCACCCCTGAGAGGTGCAGCCTGGGTCCCACTGCCCTGAACGTCAGTGAGCCGAGACAAGCTGACCTGCTGGAGCCACGAGGGCGAGCAGTGGGAAAGGGAGCACACAAGCACTTTCCCTAGACAATGCTGCGTTCTGTGACACAGCAGCAAAGGCAGCTCCCGAGGTGGCCCAGATTACTTCATCTTTGAGTGGGGAAAAGAGGCTGTAAGCATCTTGCTGCTGCCCCTTGAGCACTGATGAGTGACTCTGTCCAGGCACAGCACTGCCAAAACCAACTCTCAGCTGGGGTGAACAAAGACTTGGCACATCCCTGAGCATCAGGCACGCAGTTCCCAGACTCCCTGACTTGCTTCTTGCAATTGCCTATCCCCAAGCCTTGCCACTTGCTGGGGAATTCCACTGTTGGAAAAAAAATGTTCTGCCAGCCCTGTGATGTCTGTTAAACAACAGCAGATTTCAGGATATGCTTTCTTGTTGAAAACTCCTGTGCATCATGTGGTAGCAGCTGTACATCACCAAAACATGCTGCCAGCCCTTTCTTGAGCCAGCAAAGGTAAGATGAGCAGCCTGGGAAGCTCCAGCCCTTTCTTGCTCCTGTCTCTCACTGATAACCCTGAGGGGAGCAGGGCTTCACCACTCAGCAGACCTGCAAGTGTCAGCCTGTACTTCTTCCTACACAGGAAAAATCGGCGTTGAATAATACACAAGTACTAGACAAAAACCTAAATTTATCTACCAGTCTGTGTCCCCAGTTTGAGACATGGCAGTTGTTAAGGAAGATAAATCTGTGATCTTGAATGAAATATGCATCCCTCTGCACCACCCAACTAATAAGGAACTCAAGGTAAAACAAGGACACCCCATCCTTACAGTCCTCTCAGCAAATAATTTCATTTTCTTTGCCATTTATTCAGCTAAAAGTCAGACTGCAAAGCAGAGTTCATCTCTGATGACTAAAACCAGGGTTTTGGTTCTCAGGGCAATACTCAGAAGTGAGATTCTTTAAGGATGATGCTTTGGAGTTGTAAGGCTCCTCTGCATCGCATTTCTCAACTCAGTCATAAAGACAAAGCATCCCAATATTCATCAGGCCCAGGCAAGATTTTATGTTCCCTTCCCAGTAAAACAGGTGGCTCAGTCATTCAGTTTGGGTCACCCTCCATCCCCTGTGCTGTCACGTAGAGATCAGGGGAGATGGAACAGTGTTGAACCTGCACTTCCTCATTTCTTGATGATTTTGCCACACAGTATGAAACCAAAAAGTACCAGATTGCTAGAGCTGAGGTGTCAGTCTCAGATTTATCACATCCATGGTTCACAGCTTTAATACCCTACACTCTTGGGGGCACCAGTTTCCAAACCACTTCCACCTTTGGAAAACCCATACACAAAGCTCACACACAAGAATTCAGCTCTGCTCCCTGGAGCCTGCCCAGCCCCCAGCTCTGTGCACTGCCAGCCAGCTGCTGCTGGGGCACACAGGGCTCTCCTGCCATCCAACCACAGGGACACACCAGGAGGGGCCTGGGGAACTGGGCCCTGGCCCAGGTGAACAGGCACAAACACCTTCCAGTGCTGGGCACCTAAAGTGGCACGTTCACATCTCCGTTGCCTCCTGCTGAAAGGGAACTCTTAAGGCACTTTAAGAAGTCAGAGGTTAAAGGTCACTGCAGGGCACCCTGGGGTGGGATGAAAGGTCCCAACAGGGACAGCAGGGGATGCTGCTTAGGGAGAGCCCATCAGCCCAGCCTCAGAGCACGCCCTGGCACTTCCACAGCCTGACAACCACAGGACTGGGGATGCTAGAGGGGAGGTCCCTGAACCATCCTTCAGCAGCCATTAATGGATCTGCTGTCTGTGAATCTGTCTGACCCCTCTCTGACCTGCTGATGCTGCTGCCACAGAAGCAGCAGGGGCAGATGTGGTCCCTTCCTCTCTCCCTTTTAACTGAGCTCTTGCAGTGTCACTGTGTGTCCCCAGCTCTCATGCCACAGCTTCAGAGAACCCCAGAACTGCTGGGGTTGGAAGACACCTCTAGAGGTGATCCAGTCCAACCCCCCTGCCAAGGCAGGGTCACCTGGAACAGATGATGCAGGGATGCATCCAGGTGGGTTTGGGATGTCTCCAGAGAGAGACTCCACAACCTCCCTGGGCACCTGTCCCAGTGCTCTGCCACCCTCTACAAACCCAACCCCCCCGACTTTGCACACCTTGAGTGATTTATCATTTTCCTCTCCCCTCCTAAACTGCAGAGTTCAAATGCTTCTAGTTTCCCCTTCTCACAAGACTGCTGCCATGTTCCCTTAGAGGCTCAGGGGAGTTAACAAAATCAAGGGGAACTTCACAAGTGCCTCTGAGTATTAGAGCTGCACACAAAGCGTTAGACAGTTACACCACTGTTTTGTGCAGCAACAAAATGAAGAGTCCTGGCCAGGGCAAGTCTTACTGGCAGCTTTCTAAGGGTTTCCTCCCTTCACTCCTAAAAATTTCAGCTAAACCAGGGCTTAGTATTACCTGTAGGTGCAATCCCCTTGCTGTTCAGATGTGCTTTCAGGCACACACGAGAATGGAAGCTGCAGTTCCACCTTACAACTGCCAGCATTACCCTCACAGAGAGTCATCAGCTCCTTCAAAAGTCACTCTGACCTTCCACTCACTTGGCCATTACAAACACAACAATCACGAGGGATTAGCCTGGCACCCACGGGGACTTAGACCAGTAATTTTTTTGAATACATATCTTCCCAAGAGAATCCTGCCCTTGAGACATGCAGCCTTCCTACTAAGTGCAAAATCCCCCGTGCCCTCCAGAGCCCCTTGGCAGCCTCAGCGAGGACACAGCCACCCCAGAGGCAAAAGGGAAGGGGAAAGGTGACAACTCCAAATGCTTGCTAGGGATGAAGGAAGAACTACGGATTTTCCTCTGGAGTTCTCAGCCACAGGTATGCCAGGTAAGCCAGCCAATGGAGCTGTAAGGAGACAAAACATGGTTTACCTTGGGGAGGAGAAGCTGCCTGTAACAGATGGTGAGGAAGGGGGCGTGGGGGAGGCTTCTTTCACAGCAGGAGACACGGAAGGCGGGGTGGAAGAAAGGACAACGGAACTTGAGGGAGCTGCATCATCGGAGTCACCTTAAAAAAGGGAAGTCAAACAGTTAGCCTGGGTTTGTCTCACAGCACAGAACACTGGGATAAAGCTCAATCTCCTTGTCCGTGCTCCTGCTGCACAGGCTTTGTTCAGATTCAATCCAGAGGTCAGCTGGCCCATCAGTTCTGACTGGCTCCACACTTCTGAGGGGCTCTGTGTGTCTGGGACCAAGGCAGGCACAGACAGTGACTGTGACTCCTCGGGGCTCCTCCTTTGGCATCTGCTCTCCTGGGGTTCGCTCCCAGCTGATTTTGAGCCTCCTGCACAGCCACACCCCAGCCCACTGATCTCCTTCCTACAGGGAATCTCCCGCTGCAACCACTGCAGGGCAGCACCACTCTTGGAATCCAGCACCTCTGGACGACCACAGGGATCTCCCCATTCCATCTGCCTCCACCCTCCACAACCAAGCTTCCATCCCCTTCCTGCTGGCCCTTAGGATGGTGGGAGCACTGTGGCAGCAGGGAGTGACCCACAGAAGGGCTGGCTCCATGCACAAACCTGTGTGTCACCCAGGCCACAAGAATCTGGGTTTGACAGTGAAGCAAAACAAGAAACAATCCCAACACAAGGAAAACAATAGTCCTGTGCATATGGAGGAAAAAATTAAGTTCACATTGACAAAGCAGCACCACTCCATGTCTGTGTATGTAAGCAGACAGTATCCTTCTGCATATCAGCTTTGCATTCCCCCAGTAAAAAATAAATGGGTCTAAAATTTTGCCCACCCTGAAGTTCCCAGGCACTGAGATCAATTTCATTCAGCAATTGAGCCTACTGCAGGGAGACAGGCATGAACTTCTGATGAACTGCCTCCTCAGGCTGAAGTAGGAACCTCAAGTTCCTACTTCAAGTGTAACGGTGAATCCACCCCACTGACAGCATTAGAAAAATAATGTTTGCACAAACATGAGAGTAGAGCTTCCCTGGATGCAGGTGTGGGAATTTCAGCTGGCCCGAAGCTCCATGTAAAGTAACAAAGAAAAAAGGGCCTCTCCCAAGAGAGAGGGCTCTCTTTCTGCAGACAAACCACTGGGAGTTATAAAATCTATAACTGGGAGTTATAAAATCTAACTCCATCTCCCAGCTCCAAGGTACTGTTGATGGATGAGTCTGCCCAGCCTGTGAGGTCAGGCTCCCATGCTGCAGCACACAGAAAGCACACACAAGATGCTCCTTACCCGATGTTGCAGAGGATTGTTCCACTATTCCAACCTTCACCACCTAAAGGGGGCAAAACAGAAGAGCTCTATCAAAAAAGAGCCCCCTGAACTTCAGGAACCCAAACCCCAGCACTGCTCATCTCTGCACTCCCCATGGCACTGCCCCTGCAGTCAGAGTAGCTAAGGAGTCCTCTAAGAGCCAGGCAGGTCCTGGCAATGTCCAGCCAAGCAGTGCCAGCTCACAGCCCTTACCTGACCCACACAAAGCACAGCACAGACCCTGCAGAGCTGCCACAGACCTGCTCAGCTCTGCACAGCCCATGGGTTTGACAGCTTTGTCCAAGCTATGCCAGCTACAGGGAGGAGAAGGGTCAGAAATATCCCTTCAGCACTGCTTTGATGCACCTGCTAATTACAGACACACTGCTTCCATTGCTCAGGAGCAGCCACTTCCAGGGTGCAGCATAGCTAGGGTTTGTGAGGAAACCACAGAAGCAACAGCACGGTTTCTGATCAATTCTCTATTCTCTAAACAAGGGAAGTGTCCAACAAAGAAGATAAAGCCCCTACCAAAGCCTCAGGAGGCAGACAGGGACAAACCACCACATGGACAGGTCAGAACGATCCAGATCACACTGTAATAAGGGCACAAACGTGTGTGGCCAGTCACCAGCTGGTACATCAAGATTAAGGATAAATGTCACTGGCAATAGCTTGTGGAACAGAACATGCTGCAAACAAACTCCCAAGAACACACCATGCCTAGAAAGATAAACTGGCCCTTGGTGATACAAAAGCAGAGACCTTCTGCAGTGATAATCTGCTACGGTACAGAGGATCATCACTCTCAACACTGCAGAGAAGAGAGCCTTTTTAAGGTCCTTAAGAAACTTGTCTCCAGGGCTAATGTCTACCCTACACAAATACTGACAAATGGGAAAGAGCTGCCAAGGGAGCTCAGGTCAATAAAAACTGCTTTAGAATGAGCAACAATGTCACACAGGCTGTGTGGTTTGAAAACAGAAGGTCATTAAGTTCAGACATGTCCATGTCTGGACCACATCTCTAGGGAGCACATTTCTGTAATACAGGGTCAAAAAAAATTAATTCATAGAAGCAAAATGCTTTGCAGAGTTTGGAGGGCAAGGAGATGTATGCTCAACAGTACATCCTGGAGAGATGGCAGGCTCTCCGGTGGATTCTCATCTAGATTCTCATCTCATCCAGTCTTGAAAAGGCCACCATGAATTCAGCAGTGTGTACACAGGCTCTCTGAGGGCTCACTGGCTTGGGAGAGGAGGCTGCAGCTCAGTTTGGCCCATCTCCACCCAAAAGGCAACAAATCAGGCTCTGCAGCAGCCGTCTGTGCTGTATGTGTTAAACACCAAGAGGATGTTCCACAAACTGCCACTGGCTGTGAACAAGGGGAGCAGGGTTAGGGGAGGGACAAGCAACACAGAAAACTGCCTGCAGCCACCTTGATCTGCAAGCCAGGCAGGAAATCTCTTCTGGCCTTTTCCTCCTTGCTGGCTGACTGAAGATGCTCAAGTTCAGACACACAGGAGGAACACAAGGTTAAACACCTTCGCTTCCCTCCCCCCAGGGAGGTGCATGAGAACACTGCAGGTCCAGCAGGCCTCCATCCAGGAAAGCTGCAGCAGTCAGCCCCCTGTCCCTCCAGGAAGAGACACATCCTGTTAACTCTCCTGGCAACTGGCTGTCAGCCCAAGCCTGGCTTTTGTGCCTTCCTGGCCCCTTGTAAGGCTCCACTCCCACCACTTTGAGCCCAGCTGAGCAGCACAGCACTGCCCTGCCCATTTCTGGGTCAGAGACTGCACAGTCCAGCTGCAGGACACCAGGTTTTGCACCCCAAAAGCCAAGAGTGCAGCCAACATCAGCTGCAAGCCCAGAAGTCACTGGCTCCGTCTGTTCCTTGTCCAACAGCTCTGAGCAGGCTGCAGCTGAAGGGAAGAGCCCCAGTGCTCATGTCCAGCCTCAGACTTTGACAGACACCTGCAACTGGCCTTTCACTCTCTCCAGATGTGTTCCACAGGGCACTACTGTGTCAGGAATGCTTCAGAATCAGAAGCAAGCAGCACTGATTTGACCCTCATCACCAGTGACACAGGAAGTCAGGCTGTGCTTTCAAGGCAAGTATTTTGGGGGACTTGGCAATGGTATGTACACAACAAAGCATTTCCACCACTTTCAGATAATCAAATCCAGACTGGAAAAGCAGTGCTAATGTGAGGATGACAATAATTTTTTAGAGAAATTGGATAAACACCCTGAGTCCCATTTGCTTGCACAAAATACAGGACTAAGTCAGTCCTGAAAAAAAGCTTGCAGAGCCCAACAACAGTCTGGGATGTTCCAAGTCCCCTAGGCTTTCCATGTTAGTGGGAAAGGTGAAACAGCTGTTTCATAAGAACAGTCCATCGCTAGAAATCACAGTTCATGGGAGATACAAGTTGCCAGCAAAGCTCACCAGCAGGGCACAAACTGGGGAGATGTGTCTCTCCACCTCTGCAGAAGGCATCTCTCCATCAACAAACAAAAGCAGACTGGAATACTTCAGAGAGACACTCTCACTATGAGGAGACACCAGAGTGAAAGCAGGGTCAGCCTGAGGGCAAGAGAGACTAAGCTCTTTAAATGCCTTGGGATTTCAGAGGAGCTCTGATGCACCAGGGGACACAGAGGGGACGTGTCAGGGTCACACTGAGCAGGCACAGCAAGGCCAGCGGGCAAGGCAGCAGCAGGAACTGGGAAGAGGACATCCCAGAGCTGAAGAGCAGCCAAGGGATTTCTTCTGGCTGCAGGTCAATGACCTTACACCTAAAACTTAATGAACTGAAGAGCATGATCAAATAAGGGGAGGGAAGCTAGAAAAGGCAAAGAGCACACAGTGCACAAAATACAGTGACAGAAGAACAAACATGGCCCTATCCAGACACTCTGCACCTCAGATAGGAACACTTAAGGACAGGGGGAAAAACGAGGGACTATCCCAAATAAATAACAGTGGTATAAATCTTCCTGCCGGGATGTACTCTTTACTTCCCAGGAACAGATGGGATGCTAAGAGGATGGGAAACCATCAGTGACAAGCATGCAGAGAAACTACACTGGAATAGCAAATTTGGCCAAAACAATCAACCAGGGCAATGTATCCCTATGATCAGGTTTCTGAGAAGTAAAATACACCCTGTAGTTTGCTGAAGTGTCTTAGAGGTTTGCTTAAATATCAGGCAGCTGCATCCAACCATCAGACAGATTGTCATGTTGATCATCTGCCTTAGAGCACCCAATGGCTTCTGCTCGACTCCAGAAACCTGGTAAGTTCAGGGTAACACCTGAGAACATATTCCAGCTTGCTTGAGACAGCATCACCACGACAACACTCACCCCGACAAAGGGAATGAACTTCTGCGAAGATTCTTCGTCGGGGCTAAAGGCAAAGAGAAGAGAGTTGTTAGCAGCTCGCCTCCACCCCGCACCATACTCACTCCATAGGCGGCATTCCAGCATGCAGCAGGGACGGACAGGATGCAAGCGCCAGTCCAGCCTCCTCTCGAGGCCCCTGCCGGCGCCAGGAGCCTGCAGGGCGGAGGAGCACAGCCCACGGCAGTCTCTGGGGGAAAGGCTCTTCCTCCCTCCCTCACGCTCCACAGAGAAACATGCTTGGACGGCATGGCAGCCACCACAGACACACGGCCTCCTTCTGCGAGGAAATGGATCTGTGCCACCTCAACACAGAGCGCTGGCTGTTACTTACTGCAGCCCGGGGCGCTGCGCCCGCGCGGCCTCCCGGCGTCCCGCTCGGAGCCGGGAGCCGCGGCCGGCCCGTCCCGCTCGGAGCCGGGTGCCCTCGGAGCCGGGTGACCTC